>BGPR01009429.1:42597-57584 GCA_013235015.1 Araneus ventricosus
AAGTTTTTTGGCCCATATAGGTCTCTATATCCAGAAAAAGTGGTGTAAATCAAAATTTATAACAAAAGTATTTTTTAAAAGAACAGAGTGCTTCTTTGCGTCATTTCGTTACCTAACTTTTGACTCACTGTGTGCAACTGGCAGATGTCAGGGTGATTAAGTTTTTCGCTCTAAGTCAATAAAATAAATATGATTCTGAAATCCGACCTAGTGCGTTCTATGCAGTTATGGTTCATAATTTATAATTCGTGAATCATCACCCAATAAAAATGCAATCGTCTGACCTTCCAAGACCGCGTCCCATTCTTACAGTTTGTTTTGTTGTCTAGGTTACATCGCTTTATTTTGATCGATTTCGCCACCGGCTGATTTCACTTTTTCGGAATTCGCATTACTCAATTCCTAGTTGCTGCAGGTGAAATCATTTATAATACTCTCCTTTTTATGAACACCTTTCATTCTTCAGAATAACAGAAGCATTCCATGTTAGGGGAAAAAAAGTAGAAAGTTGAAACTATCAAATCATATTCCGAAAGAATGAGTCTAACTTTCTGTTTTTTTCTACTTGCCATTCAATTCCATGAAATGGCTGTTCCGTTTCAAGCGAAATGATTCATAAATATCTGTCTACCTGGAAGTGTTCTTTTTCTTAGTAGGTAGACATTGTTTAATTTGTGGAAGTAGGAGTTGTACTTGGGTTTTATTTCCGAATCTCGTATTTCATTCCGCGAAGAACTAACTGTTCATTGTATTCTTTTAAGAATAACTATCATTTTGTTGCGTTCTGATGTTTTTTTATATTAAGACATCATATTACTGATTAGTTTTCGTTTCATTTCTTGAAACTTGTATTAAATATCCATGCACTTGATTAAGAGTTTAAAAGAGAAGGGAGAGTACCAGTGTTGCTATATTGGCCTTTTTAAGGCCAAATAATGGAAATTTGTCCTTTTTTTAAAGCCTTAGGAATTTTCATTTTGTCTTAAATTCATTTTTGGCCTTTTTTCGCTTTGCTAATGACTTTTAGAACAATTTTTAATTACTTATTCTATTGTTTTTTAATACATTTTTGATATTACACTTTTCAAATGATGTACGGTGAGTTATCAAACGAAGTAGCTCCTTAATAGAACAAGGATATTTTAAATTTTTTTCGCTTAAATTTTAGTTTAATAACAGAGCACTACACATATGCCTATCAAGTGTGATTTTTTTATTGAAGGATAGCCTTTTTTTCTAATAACAAATGAGATCTTCAATCAGTTTGTCAAATTTGGCCTTTTTTCTAAGAATGTTTGGCCTTATTTTGATATTTTTGTCTGGCAACCCTGGACAGTACAGCACTGATCTTCCGGACGTCACTAACTTAAAAACTTAAAGCTGTAACAAATTCCGATTCAGTCAATTGAGAATATAAAAAAAAAGCTGTCTAGTTTAAAGAAATTAATTTTTTTTAACTCAAACTAGATGAGCGAATGTTGCCTTCATTTAAACGCAGACCCATGAACTTGATTTTTTTTTTGTATTTTCTCTTAAATTTTCAAACAAAATACTGCAGTTATATTCTTTTAGTGATAGTTTTTGTAATAAATTAAATTGAATAAATTGATATGACATACTTTATATAGAATATACTAAGCTTAAGTTTAATAACTGCAAAATCAGTTTGGAAAATACCTCAAAAAAATTAATGACGTACGAAAATACTATAATCTTTAATTTAGACAAAGTAATTTTTAAGAGATGCTATATTCTTAACTTCAGCTTTAGTTAAAAAGAATTTCCGTAATTTATTTAAAGTAAAAGGAGGTTTTAATGTTCGAATGAAAGGCCAAAATTTGCCAATCCAATCAGGAGTTCAAACTAGTTCCAAAAATTGCACCAAGGTCTACTTTTAGAACAGCCCTTAAATTTCCTCTTTCTACGAAAATTAATCGTTTATCACTCCGTTGCGTGCTCGTCCAAAGATCGGTTAATTTTTATTTTTTTCCCTACTTATTATATCACATTTTTAGCTCAACGCCCTTCCTGTTCAATCACTGGAATTCTGATAATGGTCAATAACTTTTACTAGCAGTTTCATCCGTCAGTATTCTGTGATCAAAAAAAGTTCTAATGACATTTAATCATAAAATAATGTTCGAAGAAGGTGAATTCCAGGTATGTCTAAAATAGTAAAGATTCCACTTTGTGAAGTATACGATTTATTAAGGTTCTTTTCATAGCGAATGTTGAGTTACGCATATGAGCTATAATTAGGGTTGCCATACGTTCCGTATGTACAGGACTATCACCCTATTTCACTATTAGTCCCGTATTACTATTTGTCCCGTTTTCTTCCTAAACTCACTAAACTATTTACAAGTAAGAAACATCGATATTGGCAACACTGAGATTTTATTCAACCAGTTTGTATCTAAAAGATTATTCAGAGAAAACTAATATCAGCAAAAACTGCAAAGCAACTATGAAATTGAATAAGGAAGAGAAATGGCTGAAGTTTTTTCAGATTAAAAGTATTTTGATCAGAAATCATGCCTTATAAAGCTATGTGAATAAGTATTTGTCATTCTAGCCAAGAATGGTGGAAAGAATATTTTCCCTAATGTCAACTCAGTGGTCGGACGACAAAAACATGTTGTCAGTGTAGACACCTGAAGCAATTTTGATTTGTCATTATAATTTTAAAATGACTTGCCCCAATTTTATAATTACATGAAATTTACAAGTCATTTATTAGCTTGCGTAAACTTTATTGATTTTTACTTTCTCATATACGAAGTATACAAAGAGAGTATTGTAATCTTCAAAAATTTCGAACTCGAGATTTTGACGAATCTCCACGTTTTAGGCCTCCCTGAATCCGAAAAACACATTTTTAGAGTTATGTCTGTCTGTGTGTCTGTGAACACGAAAACTCAAAAACTACTAAAGCTACAGGGATGAAATTTGGCACGTGGTCTTTACACATAATGTTTTGATTTCTATCAAATTTTGGACCAAATCCGTTAAAGGGTTGATTGTCTGTATAATCGCATACTTTTAAACGCAATAACTTCTTTAAAAAATTACTTTGATAAATGAAATTTGGTATATGGCCTTCATACCTTAATGGTAGATTTGTGTCTAATTTTTGTGTCAATGGGTTAAAAAATGGCGTTCAAATTGCAAATTTCGTTTCCTTTATCTTACACCCAGCCCTATTGGCAATCACGCCGGCTTCTAATTCCACTTCCGCGTTGGACGACCTTCGGAAATCGTGGTATGACGTTTCACTTATTTTTTTTCTCCGCTGCGTTATAGGTTCTTGTTCGTTTTACTGCCTTTTATCTTATTTTTTTTCTCTACGTGTGTTAGGAGTATAGGAGAAAGTTTAGGGGAGACCAATCCCGCTGGTTTATCAAAGTAAAATAAGCCATTAAATACCCACTTTTTTCATGGTTTATTTATTTAGCACGTAAACGTCGCGTATCAACGCTTGGCAACCTTAGCTGTAATCCCATGGATGCCATGAAACGCAGTAAAAATTAAGCTTGATAGCTACGGGGGTTTATCTTAAAAAAGAAAGAACTGCCACTTTTGGGATAACATAATCTTCGATTAGTGAGGAATATTTTTGTATGTAAAAGAGCTTTGTTTATAAATAATGATTTGAAAGAGGTTATTTGGAATTGCTTGCCAATTCTACAAATAAACCAGAATAATGGAAAATGGGAAAAATCATCTTAAACAGAAAAAAATGAACAAATAACAATTTCTTGTTTAGAAAAGAGAAGTAATTGCGTGCATGCATTCAGTGACTTTTATAAAGTGGTGCTATTAATAACTGTCAAAGAGTTTTTCAGGTTGTTTATTTACTGCAATGAATTTAAATAATTATTAATCTAATTTTATATTAAAATATCTATCTTGATTGTACTACTTTATTTCTTCAGGATTGATTTAGGTCCCAAAGATTAGTTTTATAAACAAGATCATTCATCTTCTGTCCGAGCAAGCATGACCTGCTGTTTATTTTTAAACAGTTTATTCTGTTTTAAAGTATTTTTTTTTCGTTCTGAATAACTTTTTAAAGAATCTGGAACGATGTGTTATTTTATTTTACTAAAGAAATATTTTTCGCTCATAATTCAGTTCCAGTGTCTAAAGTCTTATAATATAAACAGTAGTATGATATCAAACCACTAAAATAAAACACATGGAGATAAAATATTCTTTACTGATAATGGAAGAACTTTATCAATTTTTTGAGCTTTCTATTTCAGTGCTGTAAGTGCTTTTCAAACAAAAACAGCTGCTCCGTGCTTAGAATACTTCCCAGTTTTATCACTTGATGATAATTCGAGTAGCCTGGGATAGTGTTACTTATTCTCTGTACGAAGAAATTGATACAAGAACGAAAATACAGAAGAAACAGAAGAAATGAACAATAGTGATAACAATATACCTTTTGCGCACAACGCAGCAGCGTCCAGTGATTACATCAACAATATTGTTAAAAATCAACTAACCAATTACGATACAATCAAACAACAAAAATCATGCTTTAATAAAAATTAAAACACATTAAAAGAAAATAAATAAAATGGAAAAAATGGAAGATAACTCGAATGGCGAACTTTTTCAAAGTGCCACTCGTCGTCGGCGTGTGGATAAATTTTCTGTCAAGGGAATGACTAAATAGTAAAAAAATATTCCCTCTATGGCCTGAATTTATCCAATAACTGAAATAAAGGAAAAAAACCATTCTTAAATAAGAAAAACTTCATACAATCTTTTTTAACAAATCCAATAGAGAGAATAAAGAAAGTAATCAACATTATTTACTCTCTGTCAAAGTACAAGTAAGAATGACGCCTTCGAGAACATACGAGAAACAAAGAATATTAGGTCTAGATGCTAGTTCTGTACCATGTTCTAGAACAATATTCCTCAATCTACCAAAAGCAGTATGATTTTGTTATTGTACAAAGAATTGAAACATACGCGAATCAATTTGTTAATTAAATATGTTTAAACGTATGTAAACTGCACATTCTTTTGCTATTTAAAAGTATACTCATAATCTTTCTTATTCTAAAGAACTGAATCTCATTTAGCGATTTATTACTTTTCTATCAATTTTTTCAGCTGAATATATAATTACTCTTCTTTATACAAACGAAACAGACCATTTAACGATATTTGTTACAGTTGATTTTCATTTTGAGCTAGCATTTTTTTCAAACCATTTTAGGCAATCGTTTGACATCCCGAATTCTTTATTAAAGAAAAATCGTTCTTGTGGCGTTGGTGTAAGTTCCAAACTTCGAACTAAGAAATGCTCTACAGAATTCATATTATTAATTAATATTACATATGAATTTTAAAAAAAAAATTAATCGAAGGTTATTTTAAACACTGAAAGGTTCGTAAAGTAATAACAGCTCTAAAAAATAATTGACAGCTTTATGATCACAGAGAAGGTATTTCTGGTTAGTAATTTATTTTTGAACTCAGTTCACTTCACTTCCATAATTTTTTATAACAAATATTTAATTAACTTCTTTCATCTTTTCAAACAGAGTTGTATAATAAAGCATGTTTTTAAGTATATTTTTGCTTATTTTCAAACTTTTCACGTAGACGAGTACCACCCAAAATTCTGTCATGATGAAAGATTTGTTCGATTAAAAATTGCTTGAAATTCAATTAACTCATTCATATATCATAAAAAATTTTCAAAATAAAAAAAATTAAAGGAATCTTATTTTAAGAACTGAAATATACCCGAAATAATCGGTATTCTGAATAATTGATGATGAGCTGAATTTACTATATTCCAACTTATATTTTTCTCAGCAGAGTAATAATTATCTCTTTTTAAAATCTTTATAAGCAGAGTGATATATATAATGATGCATCGTAACCAAACATGTGTTTGTGCTTGTTTTTATATCTTTGATGTTCGAAATACCAACTTATACTAAGAATGTTCTTGTAATTTAGAAAAAAATGCATTCGTGTGACTCTTCGTTAGTTTTGGTTCTGGAATTTTAAAAAAATTCTTTAGAATTCATATTATTTATAACATTCATATTCATTCATATTCCACGAAAACATTAAAAGAAAGAAAAAAATAAACAGAAGCTTATTTTGAAATCTGAAATTTATTCTAAATAAAAATTACAATCTGCAATTGAGAACTCATTGTTTGTTATGAATTCACTACGCTTCCGCTAATTTTTTTATCTGAATAAATAATTAATCATCCTCCTCTAACGATTGAAGCAAAAGCATTACTAGTTGTTTGTTTTCGAACCTTTTTAGGCAGTCACCTGCCACTCAGAATCCTTTCGTGATGAAAGACCATTCGTGTGACGTCAATATCAGTTCCGTTTCTCGAATTAAGAACACTCTTAATCAAGTCTCCACCTTCGGAGAGCTCAAATAACGATGCTTATCGTACGATCATTTAGTAAACCTGTCCCTTCACTGCAGGCATTCCTTGCGTATCTCTCTGGTAATCGCAAGGTGGAGCTCCATATCAGAGAAAAGAAGCGTTTCCATAGTACTTTGTATGGAAGGCCAGATCCTGAAGCGCTAATTAGAATCGTGACGTCATCATCAGATTACGGAATACGGTTAAAAGGAATATTAATTTAATTTATTTATTGAAAATGTATTTAAACTCTTTTTTCTAATACATTTTTTTTTATAATTTGGAGCATAGAATGCTTTTGGTTAAATTATGACATCATCACAGCAAAATTTAAAAATTTATTCGATTTTAAAAATGATCTAACCGAACGCTGATTTTATTTTCAGAATTCTGTGACACCTTCTTCGTGTTTTTCTTTTTCCCCCACTTGATTACATTTATAACGAACCAAATAACTGGAATCAACATCCAATATAGATTTTTAAAAAAATGTCGGCTGTATTTAGTAATGGAATTGTGAATGCAGTTTGAATCAAAGCAAAAATCTACCAACATTTTGCCGCTCTTTCAGTTTTCCAATAAATGTGATGAATCATAGAATGTTATTTTCAATACTCTACTCTTTTCTTTCAATTTTTTCTCTATTTCAATGCATGAGTTATAAATATATATGGAATTTTCAATATTTATTTTGTAAAAAGAGAAATAGAATTCTGTCGAAGCTTAATGTTGAACTTAGTAGTTTTAGGCAAATAATAGGTCACTGGTGGTTAGGGTTGCCATAATTGCCAAACATTGATACAGGACGTTTAAGTGCTAAATATATAAAACATGAAAAAAGTGGGTGGGTAAAGGTTAATTTTACTCTGATTAAAAATAACAATAAAGTTTAAGCATTCTAATTAAATGAACACGTAATATAATTTTAAAAAATGCAAGGCTAATCCTTTTTAGCTCAGTTATATATTAAAGTTGATTTTACTTTTTTAATTATAACATTTTCTTCTTTCAAATAATAGTAAAATTAGGCGTCATTTTAAAATTATAATGACAATCAAAATAGCTTCAACTGACAACAAGTTTCTTTCGTCAGACCATTGAGTTAGCATTAGAGAAAATATTTTCACCACATTTGCATTGTGGGCTGGAATGACATCACGTAGCTTTATTAGATTTGACTTCTAATTAATGTACTTTGTATCTGCAAAAAAATTCAGCCATTTCTCTCCCATACTCAATTTCGTAGTTGATTTCCAGTTTTCGCTGATATTATTTTTGTCTAAATAATCTTTTAGATACAAACCGGTTGATTATAATTTCAGTGTTGCCAATATCTATGTTTCTTACTTGTAAATATGTAATAGTACGTTTTTAATTTTTTTTATCCTGAAAACTGGACAAAAACGGAACAAATAGTAATACAGGACTGAGTAATGAAATACGGTTACAGTCCCATATATACTGGACGTATGGCAACCCTATTGATGGCTTTTCTTTGATCGATAACTGGAATTTATTTCTTGCTGGAATTCATTTAAATCACAGTTATTGAAGGTTACAATAAAGCTTTAAAATGGCTGATTCTGTTAAAAAAATTATCTTAATTTTAGGTTTAAAGCGCCTTTCTAGGTAGTTTTTCGTAGAATCTATGATTGGATGGTAGAAAAGTTTTATTTGTTGAAGAATTATATTAATTGAATTCGGAAGTAATGAATATTTCTCAAGGTAACGTAGTGATTTCATATGCCATGCTTGTTGTTTCGATTGTGGAATAAATTCGAATTTAGAACGATCGGAATTTAATGATAGAGTAAGATCTGAATCAATTATTTTCATAATTCCGCTCTTGGCTTCCAAATTTAAATTTGTGTTTCCAAGCCATAACCTTGTATTTTAAAAGGCTAGAAATAGATTTCTTTGTAATGAGAACAATTGATCATTTTTATTTAAAATATTTCAATTTTATTCCCAGTTTTACAAAAAGATTTCAACTTATGCATGACAAGAACAGGAACTAAATTTGCCAAGTTTTTCAGATATAAGAATATTTCTTTACCCAATATTTTCTCCAAATAATTTTTATGAACGGATTTTTTTTTCTATTTTATTTATTATTTCTATTTCTATTATTCTACTTTATTTATTTTTTTCTATTTCTATTTATTTATTATTCCTATTTTTTATTTCTATTATCCTCAAAAGAACAATTGCTTAAAGTTTTCATTATACTCTTTCTACATTTGAGTTTTATTTCATAAAAAAATAAAATAAGAAAATGAATTTTTTTATCAAGCTTTCGTCTAACCATTCGAATACCGTATTGGTTAGCATTCATCAATATGTTGCTTTTTCTTTTTAAAAAATACAGAAGAGGAGAGAAAAAAAAAACTCGTTAAATATGGACTCCCAACTCATGATCGTTTGCATTATACGGAAAGAGTTCGCATCACGTGATGTGAATGGAATGCATTTGTTCTATGCGGCGCGGAAGGAAAATGTATTCCACCCTTCCTATTCACGAGTCAAGACAAGGCACACCTTAAGCAAATCAGTTGGCGCCGCGACTTTTATGGGTTCATTTTGAGGTTTGGTTCAATATTTTGTTTTGCTTACAAACTTGGGTCAGAACACTGAATCGGAAAGTTTCTTAAAATAGTCTTTTTATAAACTTTTACTTTGAAATTTCAAAAGCAGTTTCTTGAACAGAAGATAAATACAGTTTGTGAGATTTTGTATTGAAGTGTTCAGATAGAGATTGAAAGTTGGTTGCGGCACCAAATCACGTCCGGGTCACCAATTTGAAGCATCAGTTAATAAGAAGAGAATATTCTCACACTTCAGTATGATTTCTTTAAATTTCTACGAAAATATATCTCCTCAAAGGTGATTAAAAATAGAATATGAAAAATAAAAGTAAAAGGTAACTCGGTAAATTAATTTTGCGATGCTTAGCAGCGGTAACTTTTTTTTATTATCTGCTTCTTTCGAGTTGAGTTGCATAAACTCACTACAATATTCTTAAATTTGTAAAATGAGGCATATTGTCATTATTTTTTGCATTGTATATTTAGAAGTTTTGTTGTTTGCTGCAGCGGGTTGAAAGCTATGCTCAAACCGCATTGATGCGAACATCTGTCTGTCTGTTATTTTATTCATTCGCGATCAGTTTAAATTTGTCATCGTTTTCATTGTTCTTTCAATCTTTTGATAAGTCAGTGGATCCTGTTCATAGTCGCACGCTACAAACAAATTCTGCGCACCAATTTTATTAAAAATATATTTTTTTTCTTCCACAGAGTAAGACAGCGTTTAATGATAGATGTATTTTACTTTTTTTATTGTGTCTGTGACGCCTGAATAAACTTTATTATTTGTTTGAAATTCTCGTTCGTTTTAAAAACATTTTCAACTCCCTGACAACGCCAAATTATTGTTGGTATGAAATTGTTTCTGTCATGTATTTCGTCTGAAATGAATTAATTAGAACAATGGTGCACAAACCGTGGGTCGCCAAATTCAAAGAAATTTATTTGACAATATAAAAAATATAAGGACTTTTTTTCAAAAACCGTGAAAAAAAATTTACTTAAAATTACTTAAATTAATTAGAATGCGTTAATTAATAAAATGAATTAGAATGCATATGCTGTAAGGATAGAAAGGTTTTTCCAAATATTAGGATATGTTTTTAAAAAATTAAAAAGCAATCGCTCATCTTTTTCTCGTGAATCGACTTTATTTATTTCTATACTAAAAATAAGAATGGAACGTTTTGATCTTCAGACGATAAAGATACCATTCGTCGTTCAGATTATTCTTTGTTATAATATTTGAAAGTACTTCAATTTGTACTTAACAGACGATTAACGAACAATAACAATTGGTAATGCATAAAACGAACATATCAAAATTTACCTACACAAGATTAACATTTTAAGATGTTCGTTTCTATCATTATTGGTGTTGGCAGGTTGGCCGTTCGCTTTGCAACGCTCGACGAATTCATTTGAGTGTTTGTAAATCAGATGCATCTGACGTGCAAAAGCCATGTGAAGTTAATCAGAGACGCTCTAAAGATTCTTCGACTGTAATAAAAAAAGCCAACTCTGTTTTCTTTTCTTACGAAATGATGTCTCTGTTGAAACTAAATGTCATGGGAATGCTTGAGTAATACGTATAGATATTACGTAATCTTGTCCAGAAGTGCGAAGTTGATTTTTGCGAAATCTGTGTAATGCAGATTCTTATTTCCTGATTTTTCACGATGGTACATCCACAACGGTTAAAGATGGTTTAACGTGACCCGACTGACCAGTCCCGGTAACTGACTGTGCCGACCTTAACAAATATCGACCAACAAAAAATGACCGACAAAATGTTTCGTTCTTTACTTATAAATAAATGACTCATATTAAGAAATGTTAAATCAATGTAGTACAAAAAAAAAGACAAGACGTCCGATATTAAACGGATCAGTCCCGGTATTTGGCTTTTAACTCAGAATTAAAATAAATTTATGAACCACCATCTCCAAATATTAAAATCGTCCCGATTCAACTTCAGAAAATTGGTCATTTTATCCTAAGGACTTGATAAATTTTAAGCCATTCAATCGTGTGCTTAAAATTATGGAAGCCAGAGGTGTTTTACATACATGCAAGTTGCCATATATACTCAGGCGGTCTGATAGTGTGGTAATTATGTTACGAAGTTACTTTAATACGAAGTATACAAAGAGAAAGTATTGTAATCGTCAAAAAATTTGAACTCCAGATTTTGACGAATCTCCACGTTTTAGACCTCCCTGAGTCCGGAAAACACAATTTTGGAATTATGTATGTGTGTCTGTCTGTGAACACGATAATTCGAAAACTATTAGAGCTACGGGGATGAAATTTGGTATGTGACCTTTACACATAATTTGTAGGTTTCTACCAAATTTTGGACAAAATCCGTCTACGGGAAGTCTGTCTGTCCGCGTAAATGTGAACACTATAATTCAAAAACTTGAATAGCTAGATGGATAAAATTTGGTACACAGATTTATCATCAGGAATGCAGGTTTGTTTCAAATTTTGGATCAAATCCGTCGAAGTTTTTATTGTCTGTCGGTCTGTATAATCGTATATTTTTAATCGCAATAACTTCTTAGCAAAATTACTTAGATAAATAGAATTTGGTAAGTGACCTTCTTATTTTACAAGGGAACAAAAATCCGTGCCATTTAAAATTCTCCAGTGAAGGGATTTTTGGAACGTTCCAAAATCATTTCTTTATTTAAATTTTTTTTTCATTTGTTTATATGATAATCTGTTATAATAACTGATTAGTAATAACTTATTTGTTGAAATATTAACTCTACCCAAAAACATTTTTGACTAATTTATTTGATAAACGTGATAGAACTAAAGTAATTTAATTCATCTTCCTTTATGTATGTAATAGTGGACAACCTAATTAATTAAAAAAATTTCACAACATTTAATTCTAAAGAATTAAATATAGTTACAAAATTGAATTGAATCGAAAAATTGAAAATAAATTGACAAGTTAAAAAATTGAATTGAACATTTTAAGGCCACAGATTTAAAATACATATCTGGAGTCGTTAGTTCCAGAGTTCGATTAAGATACACGTGTAGAGAAAACTTTTAAATTGTTATGTCTAATTAAATACGTCGAGAGAATCATTATCTAATTATTTATTATATTACGCGATTTTCAGAGGATAATATGCTCATCGGTGTTAAATTTTGTCTGAAAAACAAATGGTTACTCTTTTAATGCTCATAAAACATTTTTTTGTATCCTCATCTTCAACTGAAGATGAAAAAATTACTTTGTTCATCGTCAGGAAGGGAGTCGCTTAATAGTTTCATTTGCATTATTCAAGTTTAGTTTAGTTATATTAACGCCCCGTTTTGAAGCAACACAAGGGCTATTATTGGACAGACCTCGTACTTCCGATTCGCAGTCAGATGACGAGGACGACACCTAAGCAGGCACCCCCACCCTCAGACTTCCGCACCACACCATCGGGAGGACGTTTGAGCTCCTACGTATGATTTAAAGTGCAGCAGGCTCCATACCCGGCGGATCCTCATTGAAATCGGGTTTCGAACCTGGAACCGTCCGGACCTTACAGTAGGCTATCACGGCCATTTTCAATATTAAGAAGCAGTGGCGTAAGGAGACAATATGGGGGTTCCATTCGACAATCTCTATCATCTATACTTATAAAAGGCAATGTTTGTGTGCGTGTGTGTTTGTCTGCGATGTCCAGACGAATCTATCGCACTTACAGCCATGAAATTTGGCACACAGGTAGTCGTAATGGTGACTCAATGCACCTCGAAGCCGAAATTTTAAAATTTAATCTAGAAATTTTTTTATTTAATGTTTTGTGTTGTTTTGGTTGATTTTTCGCACTAATTTCTCAATAGAATGGTTTCAAATAACTGTACGACAAAAATAGATACACCATCGAAAAGAGCACGCGATTTCCGTTCTAATGAAGTTAGTTTTGAATTTCTAACGCAATTTACTGAATTTTGAGAAATTTTTAAAAAATACCCAGTTTTGGCATCGAGATGTTACTTTTGATTTTAAATTTGTTGCATCCGACTTTCTAATAACACTATTATTTTCAATTTTTTTCAGCTTATAAGTAGAGCGGTTGTGTCGGATTGAAAACAACAACGGTTAAAATATCTTTTCAAGTTTTTTTTAAATTAATTTTTTTTCTGGGCGGTTGAGAGTTATTTTTATGGAGAGAGTTCTTCGCGCGGCACTTCTTCGGAACGCAGATGGTTATGTGATTGGTTGAAGGGGAGGTGACGTCATAACCTTCAATTGAATGACTGATTATTATTTTCGGCAGTATCTTAACGTATTTATTCATCTCGCATACTTAGCTTGCAGCATAATAATTTTCACGTTGCAATTTTTTATTATTGTTTATCGCGAGAAAAAAAAGCGGGAAAATCAATAATGTGTATCTTTTGTTTTTATTTTCTTTTCAAAACTTTTTCATGTCATTGTGGGCATTTTTTTTTTCATTTTGTTGATGTCCTGATTCCACGGGCAACGCCGTGCGCGTACTGCTACTTATTTATAAAAGCACTTAAATTTTGGAGATGCTTAATAACCCCTTATAGTACAATTATTTCATTTTAATGGATCTTGTAATTTAGAAAGAGTCAGGAAATATAATTCAGTTTTTATTTACATTTTTATTTGACACATTTTTTTAAATATTTCTTTTAAATTAACAACATTTTACAATTCATTTTAATTTATTTATTTTGAGCTTTCATTTAAAAATATGTCAGGTCGGGGCCCCCTGAAACCTTGGGCTGGGGCCCCTGGCGCTTTTCAAGTCCTGTTCCTCCATAGTTATGCCACTGTTAAGAACCCTAACGCTTAAATTATGACACCGCTATTGTTTTCTGCTTTCCCCCGTCTTGATTTTAGTGACGTAGCTGTAACTTCTGCCGCCTGGGGCGAAGTTGCAACATGCCGCCCTTCATTTACAAGTTACATAGGGTAGATAAACATTAAAAACCAGCGGGAGTGGCCTCCCCGAAACTTTCTCGCATAAAGCAGTAATGTGGGGTGGGTAAACACCCAGTGGGTAGGTAAATATTCTTGGGGTATTTACCCAAGGCCTGGTTACTTTGAGAAAAAAATTATGAATGGTGATTTACAATGAAACATATAAAATTCATGAATTCCCAAAAACTTAATATTTTGCAGAACATATTGCGTATGTTCTCAATTTTTACGCGCGCACAACTTTATTTAACGTTTTTGAGAACGAAATCTTACTACAGATAACATGCAAGATTTCACCATACCTTCCATCTGGAGGATGTCAGAACGAAGTTTCGGTTTTGCGGCTCGCTACAATTTCCTTCGTAGACCGCCAAGGTCAAACGCTAACCATACTAACTTGAGTAAAATAAGTGAAACGCTCGCCAACACATAGTCGCAATGTGCATTTTGAACCAAATTTGAATACCTGTTTGACGGATTTGGCCCAAAATTTTATAAGGACCTACATTCATGACGATAAAGATGTCTACCAAATTTTATCCATCTAGCTGTTCAAGGTTTTGAGTTATAGTGTTCACATGACCGCGGACAAACAGATAGACTTCCCTTTGATGGATTTTGCCCAAAATTTGATATAAACTTACAAATTATATTTAAAGACCGCATACCAAATTTCATCCCCGTAACTCTAATAGTTTTCGAGTTTTCGTGTTCACTGACAGACATAATTCCCAAATTGTGTTTTTCGGATTCAGGGGGGGGTCTAAAACGTGGAGATTCGTCAAAATCTCGAGTTCGATATTTTTGACGATTACAATACTTTCTCTTTGTATACTTCGTATACGAGAAAGTAAAAATCCATTAAAAAGCATTTAATACGTAATTTGTTGTTTGAAACCCTCGATCTCTGGAGATATGTTGCGAAATCGCACGTCCACCATCAGTCTTTCCTTCAAATATCGGCAATTTACAGAAACCAGCGGGAGTGGCCTCCTCAAAACTTTCTCGCATA
>BGPR01009430.1:0-57578 GCA_013235015.1 Araneus ventricosus
TAGAATTCTGTAAGAATACTAAAGGAAAAGTTTAAAAAGCAGACAATGAAAACTTTATATCAGGTTCAACTATTGATTTGGTTTAATTTCATGTATATATAGTAATTATTTAATTAATTATTTATTTAATTAAACAGGGAGAATATTAGCCGCATTTATTTGTTTATATAATCCTTTGGTTGAATTGATGTTCCCATTTTAATTTAAAAAAATGTTTCAGACGATAAAATGGTTTTGTGTGTAATAATATTTTAGGCAAAAATAGTTTTTAAATTAAAAATATTGGACAAGAAAATAATTTAATGCCGAGAAATGCCGGTATTTCAGCTAATATTAAGTAAAGTTCTTAAAATATGTTTTTCATACTTATCAACAGAAAGAAGCAAAACCGAATTCTAATGCGATATCAGATGTTAAAAACCAAAATGTTTCCGCCATATTACATTCACTTGGAAATAAAAATGAATTCTAACCATTTCCGGAAAAAATGAGACTCATGTCGCACAAGAATAACATTTGATTTTTCTCAGAACTCGAGATTAAATCAGGAGAATAACCGAACGAATAATAAAAATAATTCACCGTATTTTTATGTAACCTCCCTCTTTCGGAATTTATTACTTGTAGCCTCACCCGATACATTATACATTTTTCCGATAATCGTTTTTCATTAATTCTTTTCGAACTTTTAGTTGCTTTTATTTAGCAACAGCTTCAATTGTTTCTAAAAGAAATATTGGGACAAAAAATGAAAGCTTATTAATTGAATTTCGGAAGCAATTTCAACAATTCCTTTCTTATTTATATTTCTTTCGACGAAGCAGGATTTATTGAGCTTTGACTTCCAGAACGAGTTCAAGATTAATTATGGCAGTTAGAATTAATATGCTAAGTAAACAATAAATTAATAATTTTTGTTTAGTTGCTAATACCGTATTTTTATTATTTATGTTCTTATCCGTTTTTAAATAATCTTTCAGACAAGACGTATTCAATGTTATTATTCATGAAAAGACTTTCATTTATAAAAATTGAAAAATGCGAATTCAATTAAATGTAGCAAATTTAGGGTTTACACTTACAAGCTTGAATTTTGGTAAACCTATGCTAAAGTTGTGAACTTGATTGCCATACTTTGCAGTTGCGCATGACAAATTTAAGTTTTGTAAAATGTCAGGTTTCTTATTTAACTGTAGTCATCAAAACAATCGAAACGAATTTAACTTAAACAAGTTTCACATTTACTTTCTAATATCAAACTAAACCAGGGTTGCCAGATCAAATTAGCAAAGTAAGGCCAAACCATCTTTAAAATAAGGCCATAAGAGGCCAAATTTGAAAATTTCATTGAAGCGCACATTTCCCATTTATTTTGTGATAAGAAAATGACTGTCCTGCATGAAAAGGAATCCCACTAGACTGACATATTTATAATAATGTTCTATTAAACTAAAATTCAAGTTAATTCTTTTAAAAATCGACACACGCTATTTGCAAAAGAAAAAAAACGCAAATCAGAATGAAAAAAGAATTTTGTTCTTGTTGATACATAATAAAATGTTCGAGCGAAATATATCAACTCTTGTCAACAACATTCTATATTATTTTTAAATATTCTAAAATTTATTAGAAAAATAGTTAAATTATATATTAAGAATCGTTCTAAAAGTCATAAGGAGAAATAAAGCCAAAAAAGGCCAAAAATGAATTTAAGGCCAAAAGAAAATTCCTAAGGCCAAGGTCTTTTAAAAAAAGCCAAATTTCCAGAATTTGGCCTTAAAAAGGCCAATATGGCAACTCTGAACTAAACTAGACACCTTCGGTTCCAGCTTTTCGAGCGTAATATTAACGCCCTGTGGGTATGTTTTCAACTCGGCGATATAAATTGGCGAATTGGCTGTCGTAGAGGCTGAGGGACTATGCCAAAGTTTTATTTGGCGATATATCTCGGAAATCGAGGGATGTGGGGGCAGGCGACCATTGATGGCATAGCGAGAAGTCACAACCTTTCATAAAACAAAAATGTCGAAATCGGTCCAGTAGCTCGGCTGGAGAAATGTCTCGTGGCTTTTTCCCATAGAGAATGTACAGTGGATTACAAATTTTCGATTTCTTTCGAAAATGGAGTGTGTTGAGGGACAGGCGTCTATTTATGACATATCTAGATGTCATAAGCTTTCGCATGAAATAAACTGTGCCGAAATTGGTTCAGTGGTTGAGGTTGGAGAAATGTCAGAAAATGTTGCCAATTATTCTAAATACATAGATTATTTCTGTGCATTACAATTTCATATTCAACCAGTTAAAAAAACAATTGGTAGGAACAGAAATTTCATTTTATTAAATAAAAATGATAAAATTAGACCCCACTTCCCCCGAGAATCCCCTTGGCATGCACTCCGTTGCGCTGTTAGGTTGCTACCTACCGTCTTCGAAAACAACTTCTTGTTGGCATTTAGGGGAGTGAACTACTTATTAAAAACAAACTAGTCTTTACATGCAATGACTAACCTCTAGGTCGACTTTCTGGAACTAGCCAAAATGGCTTATACAAACCTGAAAAATCGGACCTTTATTTATTTATTTATTTATTGGCCCACACCGGCACAGCCTACCCAGAGAATGTAAGGCAATGACATGGGCGGCGGGGAGTACAAAACAACATCAAAGTAGAAAAAAAAACATCGCATGAAATTACAAAACCGAATTACACTGCATGCAAAAAAGCAGCAACAAAATCAAAAGTTCTGAACAGCTAAACAGACGAAAAGGAAAGTCTCAAAAACGTTCCTGAAACAACATCAAAATAGTAAAACAGAAAAAAAGTATAAATAAAAGTTTAAACAAAAACTAAATTACATAAAGATATTAAACACATTACAGCATGCGTGACAATTCAGTAGAACACATTTAAACTTTTCTATTCCAAGAAGTAATAAAAAAACACATAAATGTTAAAGAAACATTGATATATATTTCGACAACGTTTCATCAGTCAGAAAGCTTACTGCAAATGCAACTGGAAATCCTAAACATTTATCTCATTTTCGCAAGTCCAAATTTATTATTCACTAAAATTTTAAACCATGCGGTTTTGCTGACGTCAACAGGTCTATTTAAATGAAATTTTTTAGTGAATATACAGTCAGAAACATAGTGGTCTATATGAACTTGTAAACCGCATTTGCAATTGGTGTGCTGGCAAAATATCGGATCAATATAACATAGAACACACAAAAAAGAGGCAATTTCAACATTCGTAAAAAAAACCAAAAAATATTTTATTTTCTTCAGCATCCTGTACGATACGTTTTTTAAAAATCCTTATTGCTCCGATTTCAAAATAACAGCTGATTTACCCCCTAACCCCGAATGAGATTCGAAAACTTAATACTTCTTAGCTCTGCGGAACAATTTTCGAGAATTTATTCGTTCCTGCGAGCAAAAGCGGAAAAGAAAAAGAAAAAAATTCCGAGATTCAAAAGAGGGGAGGGGGAGGGGAAGCCTCAGACGATATCTTCATTGTCCGGGTGCAAATAAATATCTCGCTCCTTCCCAAAATCTCGGATTTATCGGAAGTCGACATGCGCAAACGATTTTGAGATTAAGAACTTCCTATTCATCAAAATAAAAGTTTCGCTCCAGATATTCCGAATTCGAAGAGAACTTTTTATTGTTGTTATTGTTCATCCCTGCATTGTTAGGAAGTATTTTTTTGCTATTGGTTTGCCGAATGAATAACGAATATATTTGGTGAATATTCTTAAAGAGTGCAGAAAAGGTTGAAGGTGTTTTCAGATGTGACCATAATTTAACACTCGAATTTCTAAAACACTCCTGTAGTTATTTTTATTACAAGAATATGATAGACCGCGTTGGCTTATTGAAGATTGAAAAACTTAGCACTAATTTCTTTTTTTCGAAGGAATAGTGAAAAAAAAGCATTCAATGAACTCAATTCGATTCCTAATGATATACTTAATACTCACATGCAACCAGTGCGTGAGATGACAGTTAAAGGTCTTCTTAATTAAACGTCTACCTGCATGCACATAAATCGTATAAGGTATGTATAATTAGTACTCAAAATATGCAATAAAAGTACTATTTTTCTCACTTTCATGATTTATGTTTAATTTTAAAATTTAATTATTGATTTCCATACTATGTAGTAATACTAGTACTATCTTAAAAATTTTTTAAAAGCATTGCTTTTAACTGAATTTGCATTAGTAGCATTAAATGCGTAATAATCAAAGCTTCTTATTAAAATTTCGATTAAACGTATTATTCTATTGCCTTATCGCCCTCTATACGTCGTTTTACGTCAGTCCCTTGAAAGACGTATAAACGGTACTTTACTGTAGGTAAAAAATCCCACAGCATTTTAGAGCATTTAGACGAAAAATATCAATATATTTTTAATGCATTTCACCGGAACTCATTAGTCATTTTCAAAAAAACGTGGAATCATTTGTAGAAAACCTTATCTCGGCTCCTAATAGAGATATCGTGAAAATTCTAGTATTTTTGAGATCCTACATTTTGTCGCCAAAGTCGCAAAAAGTATCTCCAAGTCGCCAAAATGGTAGCCAAGTTCGGGGGTCAGATCTAGCAGCCGACGACACTCCATAAGCACCACTGTAAAACTATCTTCCTAGCCATGGCACTAGCAAGACAGGAAAGCGAGATTACATTTTTGTAATAATATTCCATTTTTTCCCTTCCCACTTTTCTACAGGTATTGGACGAAAAAATCCAAATAAGTAAAAAATTCCCCATCATTAGAGCATGCAAAAATAGTCAGTAAAAGGGAAGAAAGATAAGAAGCTATTAAAGAGCTCTACTCTGTTATCATTTGTTTTTAACCAGACTTTGAGCATTTTAAGAGGATATTTTCTCCGGCTTAACAAAGAGAATTAAATTGCGGAAAGGGCAACAGCAACTAATCTCTCTTACTAGAGAAGCGAGCTTTCGAAATTATCCTTTTGAAAGAAGATTAAAATGGCTTTTTCATTTTGGGCCTTTCAACAAGAGCTGCGAAATCTCTTTACTCGGCGAGATGGAACACTAAATTTGTAAGTAAAGGAGCCTTATCTCTCTCTATTTAGTTTTAATTTTCACTGTAGCATGAAAACGTTTTAGAGAATCTTTTTGTGTCGTAGATAAAAGTCGTTACTGTTCCGTTTCGTTGTGCTAGTTTAAAATTAATATCCTGGAAGAATTTTTAACTATATTTTGATTTATTGGCTATAGTCTCCCGAAATAGAGGTTCCTTATGGTTAGAAAGGATTATGGTTATATGTACTACGTAAACGAAATTATTAGTTAGAGGATTATGAGTTAAAGTGAAACAAGTCCATTCTTTGCCAAGCTTAGAACACTGACGAGGGCGGTCCAACACTAAAAGTGCAGGGCGAAATTACACTGACAATTATAATTCAAGAAAATATTTAATACATTTCAGAAAAAGCTGTCACTCTAGACGTGGTCCAATAGCTACAATGGTCGAAAATTTAGTAGTGGCAAACATAAAAGTCCATCCGATACAACAATGGTAAAAGCGTAGAGCGCTTACGAGGACGGTCCGATGATAAAGACACAGTTCGAAATTACACAGACAATTCTAATTCGAGAAAATATTTAATACATTTCAAAAAATTGCATACTTCTGTTAACTTATGGACATAATCTTAGTAAACAATGAGACATATATCCCAGCGTGACTCTCGTTTGAAGATCCTTCATGGTACCGTTTTTTGTCTTGAAGTATTCCAGAACGGTTTCTTTGCAAATCTTCCTGATCCGCAAAGCGTTTTCCCGCCCAAACTCTTCAGAAATTGAATACTGCCATTAAAAAGAAATGGTCAGGATGATTACGCGGAGGAATTGCGGTCGGGTCTTGCGCCATCGTGCAGAAGATTAATTAAACTAAAGCATGGTTGGAATAACGGAAATGGCAGGCCGTGCAAAATAATTCAATTAATATATAAGACAAAGTAAAATAATAGTAATACAATAGAACCCCGCTAATCCGAAATTCCGGTTAATCCGAACCGATTTTATTTTCGAAAATTATATGCAATTGAAAAGATTACCTAAAAAGATTTAAATATATATGTTCGAAAAAAAGTGCTTTCTCAGCATGCATAATTTTGTACAAATTGAAGAAATTAATGCAATTTACCATAATATAAGCACACTTCACACAGGAGCACATCCATTATTCTAATGAAAACTGGAGACAAATTCTCTTTCAATTGCTTTTGAATAAAAGAACTCAAGAGATAGTACTACTGAGTACTTATAACTTATAGTTTTTTAGCACACATCTTTTTCTTTTCTATTTTTTATCGGAATTTCGGGTAATCCGAATTTTTTGTAATCTGAACAGGCACAGGTCCCAATTAGATCGGATTATCGGGGTTTGACTGTAATAATAATAAAAAAATACTTATCTCCATCAAGAATAGAAAATCATTATTTTAAAAATAAAACAGTCACTATTTTATAAGAGTATACAAAAGTATAAGACGCAAAATACCTATAGAGACAAAAAAAATGTAGAAATACATATAAATGAATTAATAAAGGGGAAAAGGTTAAAATTTTAAAAAGCTAAAAAAATAAACCATATAAAAATAAAACAAGAAATAAATAGTAATAAAAACAATCGCAGAAGAAGATGGGCCTGTTGCGTGCTTAATCACACGTAGAGGGTTGAACGTCATCTCGGTGGTGTGATGCGGAATTTTGGAGACAGTGGTAGCTCAGGTGTCGTCCTCGTCATCTGACCGCATTTCAAAACGAGGAGGTCCGTCCAAAATAACCCTCGTGTTGCTTCAAAATGGGACGTTAATATAACTAAACTAAACTTATAGTTAATTTCGTCTCAATCGTAAACATTTCTACGTCTATTATACAAGAAGCTCGTTTTTCTTAAGTGGTCTGATTGCTAAAACTTTATATTCCTTTTTCAAACAAATATCTGCATCTCTTCTTGTCTAGCTCCAAAAAATTAACGAACAGATTATATGAAGAGATTTATTTAAATAAAAAAAATTGAAATTAATTTTGAGTTTGAATGTAAGGAAATAATTTCAACTGTAAACATAAACAGGCATTCGAGCCCTCATTTCACCACCATTTTGAAATTTGCTGCTATATGTGTTGATGAACCTCAGGCTCTGCAGGCAATACATTTTGAAACACACAGCCAATGTGACTAGTTTCTTCATTCACATTCACAGGGTGGGAGTCCCAGTACTTGGAAGGATATACTTTAATTGGGCCGACGACTCGTTCCATTATGGACTCTGGCACTTTGTAGTCGTTGTATGTGATTATTTCAGGGGAAAATACTTGTGACATGGGTTGCTTGTTCTTTTGCTCTAAATGAACTTCTACGTGTCTATCCAGGTGATCCCTAATATCAGCTAAATTTAAAAAGACCTGAATGGGGGTAAAATTAGAGCCAAAATGTTGCCTTCCTTTTACGTCGTCAGACAAAACAAATCTCTTGCCAATTGCTTGACCCAAATAAAAGGGCAATCGACCTTTACCAACGTTAAAATTTATATTGACGCCCTCAAAAAATTAAAAAAAAATCCGCTCGCGAAAGATGTCTTGCCACATTTTAAATTCCCCCTTAAAATGCAATATCTATTTCGTGGAGTTCCAAAAATAAAAGCACTAACGATAATGCTCTGCCAACACTTCGGAATTTTTAAAAATAATACTTGCTATAATAATCCGCTAAACCAAATACGTCTTTATATCCAATTTCTTTTGCTCTTCTGTCTGTATATTTTTGCCCTCTTTCAGTTTTTAATTTCATGCAGATTTTAGAAAAAACTGATTCAATTGCATTTTTTGCCGCTTTTTTACAGTCGACAAAATAAAAAAATTGCCTCGCGTTTCCTAAATGTTCTTTGTGTTCTTCGTCGTTGTCGTACGTAATTTTTGACGGTGACCTATCGCAAGTTTGGCCTAAATGAGCATATTCGTACATCAGTCTATATACGTCTGTCATTTCGTTCGCGATCGCATAATCAACCATTAATTTATGATTGAATTTAGTACTTGGATCGGGAGTTTTTCAATCTTTAGAGCCCATTCCGCATGGTTCAAACCAGGGCTTTTTGAATTGCCTCAACAAATTGTTTCAAATGTACAGCATAGACACATTCGTTTGAAATTATCTTTACCTTTCTGAGCTCTTTTTCATGTCTTAAACCCTACGTTCAGTATCAAAATGAATTAATGTAACTAAAATATCTTTATCAGTTCTAGTCTCCCAGGACATGAAAAGATTCACTTTCCCGTTATAACGAACACTGTACAATATAGCGATATCTTTTTTTGCGTTTTCTAAAGATCATATACAAAAAAAATTACCGAATAGACGATTTGATTTTGATAGGAAAAATGATCTTAGAGATTCGGGGATGGCGAAGGACTTTTTAGGAGAAGGAATGAAAATTTCTTCAGATTTTTGTATTGGCTTTCACATGAGTCATAGGTGTGCAAATCAATAAAATCATCTTTGAAATAATTTTTCCATGAATCTGATTGTGAGTTCTGCTCGCTCTGTTGTGAACTTGCAGTTGATCTCGAATATTGTCCAGAGTCTGAACTTTCTTGAGAAGAGGGAGCAAATTTCTTATTATTTGTACTCCAAGATTCGTACGGATACGAATATTCTTCTTTGAATTTATCAGGGAGTCTTGGTTTTTGTCCGGATGCCAGAGTAGAATTCGACTTCTACCTAAATCTTTAATTTGATGTAAATTATATATTTCCCCAATGCAGCATAATAACTGGCACAGATTAGCCTTTGATGCAGGGAAATACTTTTTCCTTCTAATAAAAAGTCAGAAAAACGAATTAATTTATCTAACATAGCGGGATGCGAACGCACGAGGGAGACCGAAAGAGAACAAAAATGGCGGCCGCCTAAATTTTTTCTTTATGAACATCACTGCAACTTTGCAACAAGTGGATGTGGTGCATGTCGCATCTAGAAGCAGTAAACAACTGAAAGGAAATGTTTAGGGGAAAGCAGTACACTCGAACCGCGAGGGGGAAAATGGTGGAACGTGATGACGTCACTCCGCGCGCCGTCAGGGGCTTTCAGCAGATGCTTTCCATGGACGTATGAATAATTCTTAATCTTACATCCATGATACTTTCAGGGACAAAAGAAGTTTTGTGCACCCTGATCTATAACATTTCGAACATCAACCACTCTTTTTCAAATAAGGAATTCTCTTTAAAAGAACAGATTGATGTCAAGGGATCAAAATATCGTTCGATCTTTGAGCAGTTTGATCCCGAAACCTGAAGAAATAAACTGTCCCATCTGAAGATAATGAGTTATGTTCGATTGCATTAAAGCTCTACTTTGAAAACAAAAAAATCCGCTTATTAAATTATTAAGACAATTATATCGTTGCCATACTGTTTTTATAATCATTAGAGAAGAATTATGCCAAACGATATTTTTAATAAATTTCTTTTTCAGCCAATAGATATTTTAAAATTAATTAACTGTGTGACCAAACGATTTTTTAAAATCTATTTAATTTCTTTTCCTCAAATATTTTAATAATTCTACAAATATATATTTTTATTCGTTACGAATATTACAACCGTTAAAATGCTTCCATGTTATTGATTTTAAATTAGCACAATGGAACGGAATAGTATCGAGTTTTATCTATGTACGAAATTGTTCTTTAAAATGTTGTCATGCTACAGTGAAAATTAAAAGCAAATAGAGAGATTTAAAGCTCCTTTTACATTTACTTAAAAATTTGGTGTTCCATCTCTCCGAGTAAAGAGATTTCGCAGCTCTTGTTGAAAGGCCTGAAATGAAAAAGCCATTTTTATCTTCTTTCAAAAGGATAATTCCGAAAGCGACTCTTTCTAAAAAGAGAGATTATTTGTTGTTGTCCTTTCCGCAATTTGATTCTCTTTGTTAAGCCGAAGAAAATATCCTCTTAAAATGCTCAACCTCTGATGAAAAACAAATTATAACAGAGTAGGGCACTTAAGTAACTTCTTCTCTTTCCTCCCTTTCACTGACTATTTTTGTAGGCTCTAATGTTGGGGGTTTGATACTCCCTTATGGTTTGAGATAAGAAAATGGAACATCTAGATTCTTGTTTCATCTAAAAATTCGACGACAACTTTTGCCAACCTTAAAACTGCATTTAAAAATTGATGAATTTAATGGTAAGTTTACTTATTACGGCCTTATAAAGGGTTAAAAAAGAATTAATGACGCTGGGTCAAGAACACTCAGAGGAAAGTTTGAAAGCAGGCGATTAACAACTTCTGTGAGCAGCGATATTTACATAACGTTTGGAATTCTTATTTTAACGGAAGAAAAATATTCCTTAAATTTTTCTTACTTCTCAATCAAACTTATTCCTTTCATGTGTTTCTTGACTCATATTCTCAAAATGATGGCGGAATATCCGATTGATCCAGAACTACAACACGAAAATATTCAACTGTTCGAAATGCTTTTTCTTTCCCATTTGCTATTTTCTGCCATCGTGTATTACCTAAAACCGCCTACTGCATTAAAATGAATACAAAAAAAGAAAAGAATGTAAATAAAGCCGCACAGTGTTCTCGGAATATCAAAAAAACATGAATTATGAGCAACGGAGAAAAAAATGTGATGGTTCTCCAGGAACCGAAAAGGGTTTCTTCGGTGGCAGACGATTCACCTTCTGATGACGTATGTCGACTGAATAGCTCGGGCACAAAAGAGTTTCTGAATAATGATATAGTTTTAGGTTTGGTGTTCCCTCCTCGGTCGAGAAGTGATTATCCTGCCACCGCTATTTCAACCAGCAACACAGGAAAGTGGAAGTTTAGAAGGTACTGTTTAGCCAAGCAAAGGAAAAGAAGGGCGAAAAATGAATTCTGAATTGAAGTTTCTAAAGAAATGAAATTGAATAGTGTTTGAGTGAGTTTTATTCATATATTAAGTGGACTGTTTAAATAGATTTATAGATGTAATTAAATTTTGACTTTAAATTTATCAAAAAAGTGGAAAACGTAGTACTGTATCTTTGATTTAAAATTGAAAATAAGGAAATATAAATCTGTTGAAGATTTCTTTTGTGATATTTCTGCATTTATTTTGTTCCAAAGAAATATATTTTTACAATGTTAAAAGAGTCGACAAAACAAAACGGCCAGCTTTAAATTTTTTTTTATTTAAATTTAGAAATGACCTTCTTTTATGAAAGTGCAAATTTTGTTGTTCTGAAAACAAGTCTTAACCCAGTGCTTCTAAAATTTGGAAAATGAGGTTTTAGCTTGTTACACGAATCTCACCCTTGCTTTTATGGATAAAATTGATATTTTAAATAAATCCTTGATAATGCAATGCATTAAATGTTCTGTTTTAAATGTAGCAAGTGTTTACAAAATATTAAATGTCCCTGCTCGGAGCGATCTAGACGGAAAAAAATTAGACTGATTTAAAATTGTAAAACAACCAACGGCAACAAAACCTTTCGTTCTGAGACAGCAGTCTGGAAACCAGTGCAATACGCAAACATCTCATATTTTTTTCTCTCATCCGGGACAAGTCTCCTGATACCTACTCATATTTTCCTTTATATTCGTTGTCTGAAAATAGAACTCTTTGAAAAAAAGAAAACAAAGAATAAATATTAAATAAAGACAAGAGCGTTTAATGAATTTCTTAATTTTTAAACACGTATCTTTAATACTGCTTCCATTATTCTTACATTAATAAACACATGTATTGAAGGATGTGTTATGAATTTGGGGAGAGTTCTTACTCCTTAGAAAAGGCACACATAGAAGCATATTAAAAATAAAAGATATATATTTCATTAATTACACCTCAGTGAATGACAATTATAAACATCACGGCCTTCTTTCGTCACAGACTGAGAAAAACATAATGATATGCCTGTCTTAACAGACCACTATTGGTAGAATGTTGGTGAATGGACACTCATATCCATGCTGAATCCTATTTCAGCCTGTTCAGATAAGCACATGAAAACATCTAATATATCTGGAAAAGAGTAAAATTGATTACAAAATTCCATGTTTTATGATAAATATGTACATGTCATGTTAACTAAAAGATTGTAGGAAACAAATCTCCTTGCTACTTTTGCTAAGTAGTACATATCACCCTTACCCGTTGTCTCCTGGGCTGTGAAATACAGAAAAGTATCTCTACTAAAGGAATAAGAGGAGGAATTTCCCAAACATCTATTTCCTAAGGAATGGGACATGAAAGAAGAGATCTTTTATGGCATTCGACGGTGCGTAATGGCACAGCCGTCTAAAGAAAATACCTCTCTTGCCGCTCTCTGACTGAGCTGTTGTTCGGCCTCCCGGAAACCTATAATACAGACTTCTAATGGAGAGTGGAGGACTGCAAGAGGAATGAGCTCCTTTTGAAGTTTGTTTGTAAAAAAAAGGAACTGCACCTTGATTCTAGGAAAAGAGTCTAGGTTGTGGCTGGAGCGTTCTCTAAAATGCGATGAAACCTGCATTAAAAAAAAATTTCGTGTGAGCTTGTAGGGATAGCTAAAAAAATTGTTCCGTAATGATGAACTCCTCAAGTGGTATATCTATTAAATAGCAATAACTTGGAAAACAAAAATTATGTAACTTTTAATTCCATATATTTTCTTTGCTCTGCCCTTATCAACTTGATTTCTCCCGTACCTTAATTGTCCTTCGCGTACCCAATAGGCATTAAAATTAATGGTTGAGAATCTCTGGACTGCAGTGATGAAGCAGAATATTCTAACGTTTAATCTCTTGCAGAAGAGCGTAGAACCTGGCTCACGTGTCGTCGTCTTAATCTCATTTAATCAAACAGCGTTGCTTTAACAAAATAATATAATTTTCTGAGAAATCAAGCACAATCTTAAATTAACCAAACTCTGTATACACCTCCAAAATAGTTAATATTTAAAAAGGGAAAAAAAGGGGGAGAGCTGAAATTCAAATACAGAGATTCCATCCGGAATGGTGTGTAATGTATGCTAACACGCCTTAATAAGATAAAACTGCAATATTTAGGAATCCTTACATTTATTTTCACAAAATGTTTACTGGATGATTACTAAGTCAAAATTTCTTTTTTTTTCGCGCACCCCTAACCGAAACCACCTCTTGTCTCAAGTTCCCTCTCCTTGTCTCCCTCCCTCCACTCTCATCATCATCCAAAATGACGCATAATATCTGACCGGATGCCAGCTGACCACTTGGGTGTGATGATTGCCATTCCCAGGAGGAGGAAACCCCTCCCACCACTCTGTTAACGATCCCTCACCCTGAGTCCTGAGAATAACACTCATCTGCAGACGATCGAACACTGAATACGTTGTTTACTGAGATCCACCCTCTCCGATAATCTTGATGTCGAAGAGGGGCCAGCTTCCTGCGCTGCTTTCTTAATTGCCAAGAGGAGATATCGTTTCCTTTGCTCAGAGTTCGAACTGCACCCACTGTCAATAGATAGGGTAAATACTCTTGAGGGAATTCGATTAAGGACACCGTAAAGATTCTAAAAGGAGGAGCCTAAATTTGACAGAGTATACAGGACGAATATCGCTTCCAGGACAAACCAGGCGCTGAATCTTTCTGCACTGGCCTGCATTTTTCTGCTGTCGGTTAAAAGAGGGCACAAATCTGAATTACTCCAGAAATTTTTATTCTCTCATCAATTAACTGCTTTTGAGAATTTTCACCGAAAGTGTGGTCAAAAAATCGCCTTCTCTTAACTTAATAAAATATTGAGTTTACCTCAGACTACAGTTAGATAAAGTCTTCAAGAAAAAGAGTTAACTTCCTTCTTCCAGACGCTGAATCGTAAATGGAATCGTCATCGATGAAGGAGGTGAAGGGTTAGTGTGGCATTCCATTAAGAATATTCGTTAAATACTGAAAAATGTTTAATTTTGGAAAAGATGAATGCAGAGAAATATCGTTTGGTGGTCGAAGGAAGTGCTGATCTTCTCCACAACTACTTTTCTCCATTTCTTCATTGATAAAAGCAGTAGAAATGTTTTATTAGCACAAATTTTCCAATTCAAAGTTCACCATTCACTTAACTGCACACGGCTGAATTTTTTCACCGCAATAACTCCATAGCTGCATTCTGCTCAGCGTTAGGAAGTAGAGTCCCCTTGTACTACTACTAAAACATGCATATCTATCATGGTTTCTTCAGCTCTTAAAACTGATGTGAAAGGACAAGGGTTGAAATTACTTAGCTAAATCTAATGGTAACCATTTGGCAGTTCTTTACTGAAATCAATCTCTCACTTTATTCGAAGTAATGATTTGAAAGCTACAATTGCATCTCTTTAATTTCGATTCGCTTGCAATGATAAAAATTTTTAAAAACTTAAGTTACCTATTTTGACTTGTATTTGTAATTTAAACTGAATCGGTGTACAGAAGAAAAACACAAGCCCAAATTAGATTTCTTTTATGAATCAATTAGTTAAAAAAAGATGTAAACATTGAGTGAAAAAGCAGTGCTATATAGGGGTCCGGTTTTACTCGAAAGCAGTTTTTTTTTTGGTTCGGTTAACCGGTTATTTTCGATCCCGGTTATAACCGGTTACATTTTTTAAAAAAAACCAATAACCGGCTATAAAAACCGGATCGGAAGATATGATCGATTTTAGGTTCGATTAGCCTAAATATTATCAATTTATGAAGCTTTGAATTTCATCAATTTAGGTCAATCATTGACAATCCCTTCCTCGAGGCGGCACAAACTCAGCTACTGATAAGAAAAGAATGAACGGGTGGCTAGTTTTCTAGGAATCGGAGTTTTCCTTTTATGACCCCTCAATAAGAAAATATTATTAAAATGTCATTTGAAAAAAAAGAACAAGAATACTTTCGGTACATAAAACTATGAAAAAAGTAAGAACTTTCAGCAAACCGTAAAGAACCCTTGTAGCGGTCATTTTGCTGCCAGGCTGTCTGGTGCTGCCACCTATGAAACTATAACTAATGAATTATTAACATGGTGAATAAAAGTCCTACATAGATTTCAGCTGTATTCCTCAGATATAAATAATGCATAGACTAAATTGTTCATAATCATCATTGTAAATAATCTAATAGATTTTTGATTGGATATTTCTCTTTTTTAATTTGTGCATATATTTATTATAAAAATTTCAATATCCCATATAAAAATTCTCTATCATTTAATACAGGATTCAATAGTTTAGATGTATTGCTCCGATTTTAAACACAAAATAATTAAAGCATAAATAAAAGATGATATAATTTGTTCATTGCTTCAAGGATACTTAAAATCTTAAAGATATGTTCTGTATTTAAGTATCTGAAGTCATTCTTGTATGTAATTATTTGTCAATTATTTGAATGAATGAATGTTGATCTTTACTATATCAGAGGCTTCTTTACATTCTAGGAAGAGACACGTAAATTGCATTTAGAGTGATCCATAAGAATCCCTACGAAAGAATACGCTCAGCTTTAGAATTTAAAATTGAAGAAATTTTGTATAAGTAGAACAATTAAATAAAACACGAGATGTGATAAGCAAGATCTAAAACATTTTAAGGAGAGGATAAAAAACAAATAATATGGGGTGAGAATTTTGAAATTTTAAATAAAAGAATTTAAGGAAAGGAAAAGGAGTCATTTGTTGACGCTGGCAAAAACAAACCAAGAGCAAGGATAGAACCGCGTGTAACAGGGTGTAAGAAGCGTGACAAGCCAACTGCACCAATGGGAACCTGCTCAGCGTTGTACTAGAGTAGTATTCGTAGGAGTAAAAAAAGAGGTATTATTTTCTTTATATACAAGGGTAACATGCAACTTGTGGATGTTGCATAGCTCACACTTGCAACTTTGGGAGAAGGAAGAGACATCTCAACAGAAAAGAAGAACCGTTCTGCCATCTACAATTATTATTTGAAAGTAGACTTTTTTTCCGCTTTCAAAATACCAGAAAAAAATAATATTTTGCAGGCGTTAAAATTCAACTAATGTGGAAACGAAAAAATGTATTACGAACATTTAAAGTATAGAGAATCAAACAAAAATATTACTTTGGACATACGAAACGTAGAACATATCTTTAAAAAAAATTCAGAAATAATTGTTGCGTTTTCTCAATGTCAGTCTTTGATGGGTTAAAAAAAAAGGGACGTACCTTTGCCTTCCGGATTACCGACGGGGATTTTAATTTATACCCTTATCTTTTTATATCCTTCCGAATTTTTAGCGTTTCCCTATTAGTCAATGAGCGTCGCTTTCAACAAAGCGAATTTTAGACTGCGCTATAAAAACTTTCTAATTATTGATTTCCTGAGCTTCTTGACTGACAGTCGTCTATAAAAAAATACCCAACGTTTTTTTAAAATATTCCTTTAACGTAAAAAAAATAATTTTAATGCTCATTTGTAAGCAAACAGCTGATGTTTCTTCAGTAATATCTCGATAGTTAGACGTGCATATAAATACGAGGCAGAATAGAACATAAAGTAGCACACTTTAAAATAATGATTTTCTTAGCTATGCACATGGTCATGTTCACTCGAACGATAACTGGACCGTAAGATAATTTAAATTATTCATCAAAAATAAGTATAATTTACAGTCGAGAACAAACATTTAAAATAGAAAAAAAATTTTATGTCGTTTTATTTTCGTAGTTCAATAGAGAAAAAAATCGGAAAAAATACAACATCTGGTTGCAGTAAACAACATGAAAGCATTTCTGCTTCTTGCGAAAGTTGCATATTACCCTGTATATAAAGAAAATAATACGTATCTAAATTGCTTCGTGCTCCCCCCCCCCTTTCCCTACTTCAACCAATACTCCTCTGGTGCAACCCTGAACAGGTTCCCACTGGTACGATTGGCTTGTTACGCTGCTTACACATGTTTACTTTCGACGCTATTCACCAAACAGCGTGATAGCACCGGATCGAGTAATCCCTGACCGAGCGTTGATTCTTGATCCCGAGAAATTCTTATTCCCCAACAAGAGTTACTCGATCCCTCGGTATCGGAGCCTACGTAGGCCACGCCCCACTCTGTGACGCAGGATGCCAGCTATTCCTGTCCCATCATTTTCAAAGTAGATTTGCATTGATCAAAATATGTCACATGATTATCAGCTGATTTTAGCGCCTTCCTAATGTTTATTGTTTAGATTGTCGTCATGTAACTTTTGAAAAATATTTTTTCAAAGATTTCGAATTCAATGTTGAGTTAAATTTTCTACAAATTGTCATATAGGAATTGCTAAAAAATTTAAAGTGGATTTTTTATGCTTCTTTTTTTCCGATATTTGGAAGAAATTTCAATGTTTAAAATCTTTTATTAATTCGATTCTTTGCTTATTTTTGGAGAGGGTTTTCTCAGTATAAATACAAATAGTTTACTAATTTTCATATTTGTTGGAAAATAGTAGTTGCAACTTTAAATGAAAAAGACAGATTAAGATTAACCCTCTGATTGCTTATCCCTATTGAGACGAAATTAACTATAAGTTTAGTTTAGTTATATTAGCGTTCCATTTTGAAGCAACACGAAAATTATTTTGGACGGACCTCGTCATTTTGAAACCTGTTCGGATTACAAAAAATTCGGATTACCCGAAATTACGATAAAAATATAAAAGAAAAAGATGTGAGCTAAAAATGTATGTTATAAGTACTCAGAACAACTATCTCTTGAATTCATTGATTCAAAAGCAATAGAAAGAGAATATGTCTCCTCTTTTCATTAGAATAATGGATGTGCTCCTGTATGAAGTGACCTTATCTTACGGCGAATTGCATTAGTTACTTCAATGTGTACAAAATTATATATGCTGAAAAAGCATTTTTTTGTTTTTAGTATGTATATTTAAATCTTTTCAGGTAATTTTTTCAATTACATATAATTTTCGAAAATAAAATCGGTTCGGAATAGCGGGGTTCTACTGTACATATAACCATAATCCTTTCTAACCATAAGGAGCCTCTATTTCGGGAAACTATTCCTTTCTAACCATAAGGAGCCTCTATTTCGGGAAACTATTCCTTTCTAACCATAAGGAGCCTCTATTTCGGGAAACTATAGCCAATAAAACAGAATATAGTTAAAAATGCCTCCAGGATATTAATTTTAAACTAGCACAATGAAATGGAATAGTAACGACTTTTATCTACGACACAAAAAGATTCTCTAAAACGTTTTCATGCTACAGAGAAAATTAAAAGTAAATAGACAGAGATAAGGCTCCTTTTACCTTTACTTTCAAATTTGGTGTTCCATCTCGCCGAGTAAAGAGATTTCGCAACTCTTGTTGAAAGGCCCGAAATGAAAAAGCCATTTTAATCTTCTTTCAAAAGGATAATTTCGAAAGCTCGCTTCACTAGTAAGAGAGATTTGTTGCTGTTGCCGTTTCCGCAATTTAATTCTCTTTGTTAAGCTGGAGAAAATATCCTCTTAAAATGCTCAAAGTCTGGTGAAAAACAAATGATAACAGAGTAGAGCTCTTTAATAGCTTCTTATCTTTCTTCCTTTTTACTGACTATTTTTGTGAGCTCTAATGCTGGGGAATTTTTTACTTATTTGGATTTTTTCTTGAAATGTCAGTAGAAAAGTGGGAAGCGAAAAAATAGATTATTATTACAAAAATGCAATCTCGCTTTCCTGCCTTGCTAGTCTCATGGCTATGAAGAGAGTTTTACAGGGGGACTTATGGAGTGTCGTCGGCTGCTAGATCGGACCCCCGAACTTGGCAACCATTTTGGCGACTTGGAGATGATTTTTGCGACCTTGGCGACAAAATGTAGGATCTCAAAAATACTATAATTTTCACGATATCTCTATTAGGAGCCTAGATAAGGTTTTCTACAAATGATTCCATATGACGTCACGTTTTTTTGAAAATGACTAATGAGTTCCGGTGAAATGCATTAAAAATATATTGATATTTTTCGTCTAAATGCTCTAAAATGCTGTGGGATTTTTTACCTACAGTAAAGTACCGTTTATACGTCTTTCAAGGGACTGACGTAAAACGACGTATAGAGGGCGATAAGGCAATAGAATAATACGTTTAATCGAAATTTTAATAAGAAGCTTTGATTATTACGCATTTAATGCTACTAATGCAAATTCAGTTAAAAGCAATGCTTTTAAAAAATTTTTAAGATAGTACTAGTATTACTACATAGTATGGAAATCAATAATTAAATTTTAAAATTAAACATAAATCATGAAAGTGAGAAAAATAGTACTTTTATTGCATATTTTGAGTACTAATTATACATACCTTATACGATTTATGTGCATGCAGGTAGACGTTTAATTAAGAAGACCTTTAACTGTCATCTCACGCACTGGTTGCATGTGAGTATTAAGTATTCATTAGGAATCGAATTGAGTTCATTGAATGTTTTTTCTCACTATTCCTTCAAAAAAAAGAAATTAGCTCTAAATTTTTCAATCTTCAATAGGCCACCGCGGTCCATCATATTCTTGTAATAAAAATAATTACAGGAGTTTTTAGAATTAGAATATTTTTCTTCATTACTGTAATCCAGAGCTTCCCAACCTGTGTTAAGCGTACCCCTGAAGGTACGCGAAGGACTAGTTGGCGGTAAGCGAAATCAAAGTTGAAAAGGACGGAAACAAGAAATTATATGGAATTAAAAAAGTTACATAATTTTGTTTTCCCAAGTTAATATTTGCTATTTAATAGATATACTACTTGAGGAGTTCATCATTACGGAGTGTAATTTTTAGCTATCCCTAGAAGCTAACACGAAATTTTTACAATACTGGTTTCATCGCATTCTAAAACATTAACCGCAACCTAGACTCTTTTCTTCGAGTATCGGGCCTACTTGTTTACGGAATCCTTTTACAAACAAACCTCAAAAAGGAACTCACTCCTCCTTCGGGCATCTCACCCCACTCTCCATTAAGCCTATTAGGTTTCCGGGAGGCCGAACAACAGCTCCGATCGAAACAGCGAGAGAAAGCATTTTCTCTAGACGGCTGTGCCAATACGCACCGTCGAATGGCATAGAGAAGATCTCTTCTTCTTATGTCCATTTCTTAGGAAATAGATGTTTGGAAGTCCATCCTCTTATTCGAGACCTCCTGTAGAGATGCTTTTCTGTGTTTCATGGAACAACGATTGGGGTGATATGTACTACTTATCAAAAGTAGCAAGGATTTGTTTCTTATAATCTTTTATTTAACATGACATGTACATATTTATAAACATGGAATTTTGTAATAGAATTTTTACTCTCTTCCAGATATATTAGATGTTTTCATGTGCTTAACTGAGCATATATAAAATAGAATTCAGCATGCATAATTAAATAGTCCATTCATAACATTCTACCAATAATTAGTTCTGTTAAGATAGGCATATCACATTATGGTTTTCACTCAGTCATGAAAAAGGCCGTGATATTTTATAATTATGCCTGTTCATAAGTCTAATTAATGAAATATATATCTTTTATTTTTTAATATGCCTCTATGTGTGCCTTTTCTTTCTAAAGATGAAACTCTCCCAAATTCATAACATCGCCATTGCATGTGTTTACTAATGTAAGAATATTAATGGAAGCAGTATTTAAGATGCATGTTTAAAATTAAGAAATTCATTAGACTCTCCTATGTTATTTAATATTTATTCTTTATTTTCTTTGTTTAAAGGGATTATATTTTTAGACAACGAATATAAACGAGAAGAAATATAATAATTATATATCACAGACTTGTCTGGATGAGAAAAATATGAGATGTTTGCGTATTGATTTTCAGTTTCAGACTGCTATGCTCAGAACGAAGGTTTTTGTTTGCTGTTAGTTATTTACAATCTTTAAATCTAGATCTAATTTTTTCCGTCTAGATCGCTCGAGGACATTTAATATTCATTAACCTACATTTTGAAAAGAAATAAATTTAATCATTTGCATTATCGTGATTTTATTTAAAAAGAATATCATTTTACCAATAAAAGCTTAAAGACAATATGAAAGGGATTTAAGTAACAACAAAACCCTCTGCAATTTCAAAATTTAGAAACATAAGGTTAAAAGAACTTTTTTCAGAACAACAAAATTTGCGCTTTCATAAAAGAAGAATCATTTCTAAATTTAAATAAAAAAGAATTCATAGACTTTTGTTTTTTGTTTTAATGTTGACTCTTTTATGACTGTACGAATATACTTCAAGGTATTTGGAACAAATGTGAATGCAGAAATATCACAAAAAAAATCTTCCTTGAAGAGTTATATTTCCTTATTGATCTACAAGACAATCCGAATTCAGTACTATGTTTTTCCACTTTCTTGGCAGTTTATAAGTAAATTTGATAGAATTACATCACATCAATCTATTTAAACTGGTCCTCAGTGCTTAAAGAATAAAACCACTCAAGCACTATTTCTCGAGATTTCTAACTGTAAACCACAAATTCAGATGCCATTTTCACTCCTCATTTCTGCATTAGACATAAAGCACATACCTCATTCCGCTTCTGTTGTATGAGATTCCAGAATGCGCCATTGGAATAATCCGCGTCCAGAAGAGGGAGGTAACAAACCTAAACTATATCATTATTCTGAACTCTTTGTGTCCGAGGCTATTCTGTCGACGTACGTCATCAGAAGAATTAAATCTAGCCACCGGAAGCATATTTTCATCTGGAGAACGCAGATTTTTCTCCGTTCTCATAATTCATCATTTTTGAAATGCCAGATGATCGTGTATGCATTAAAGCTTTTATTACATGATTTTCAATTTTTTTCATTCATTTTAAAGGCAGTTTGAGTTTTTAAGTAATGCCGATGGCAAAATAAGATATAGGAGAAAGAAAAAACATTTTTGAACAGGTTGAATATTTTCGTGTTGTAGTCTGGATGAATCGGATATTCCGCCATCATTTTGAGAAATATGAGTCAAAAGAACATGGGAAAGTTTGATTGAGCAGTAAGAAAATTTAAAGGTTTTTTCTTCCGTTCAAATAAGAATTCCAAACGATTATGTAAATATGCTCCTCACACAGAATCTCGAAACTTCCTGAATGTCATAATTTAGATCGCACATGAGCTCACCATGAATTGATTAAAGTTGATCATTAGTTAATCCATCGTTTATGTAACTCACGAGGAACTGATGGCAACTAGATCCTCAATTCTGCAGACGTACGTACATGCGGTTAAGTCTTATATAAAGATCTCAAAATTGAACGTATTTATGGAATTTATTAAAACTATCTTCAATGAAATTTTTTTGAGAAAATTACTCAAGATACACACCGAACTGTTGCATACCATCAATATCATGGCTGAAGGAGAAAGACCGAGAAAGTGGACCAAATCTGTTAAGGACGACATAGAATCATCTGCGGTTGTCGAAAAAATGGTCAGCCAAAATATTTCAAGAATTACGTTCCGACCTTTAAAAACGATGGGGTAAATAACCCTTATATCCGAGAACTTTTATCTTTAAAGACAGTCAGTATATAACAGCCAGGAGCTGAAGCAATGAGCAAGAACAACTAGTTTGGAAATTCCTAAAATAATATCGTAAGATTTTTCAATATTTCTTTTTAGCAATAGCTCCTATATATTTACATTGTTAAAGGCGCATAAATATTCACCTAATTCCAAATCAAAATTCTCTCGTTTCGGCATACTAAAAATTTGTTTTTAAATTTCATATTATCATCATGTTGCTTACAATGCATTTATAATTGAATAATTTCTTTTGAACCATCTTTAGCATTCTTTATGAGAATTTATTTTGAGAAAAAATTTAATAACCTTATTTTAAAATCTTTTTTCGTATAAATTGCTTCTCTAATATATGAGTGTACAATAAAAGACCTTATTTAGTATCAAATCATATTTAATGTGCTTAATGCGATAGATGGCGTGATGAGCTATTCCCAAATCCACCTGCGAATTAGAGCTTCGCATCAATTTCTCAATTCTGGAGACTGTTGTTCTCGCAGTTCGTTTGCATGATGGATTCCCAGACGATCGGCACAAAGAGCAGTTATACAATTTCTTCGCTCAGAAGAGGAGAATCTTCCTACCAAATTTATCATCGAGAATGAAAAGGTGTACGGAGAGCAGTGTACTTCACATATTCCATGTGAGTGTCAGCGTTATGGAGGCAGGACGCATAAAAGCATCAAGGACTTAGGCACCCTGAGAGGCGCACCGTTGTGACCAACAGTGCCAGTTTCGGCTGTGGATAGAGCTCCAAACAGCAGAATCATAGGATCACACACGGTTACATCTGGTGTCGATAAACAAGAGAACTGTGCATCACATAATCACAAAAGGCTTTGGCAATACGAATTGTGACAATGAGGTACCAATCTATTCAGAAGATCAAGACGGGAGAATGGGTGTTTGCCAGGATCGTCAGCCAGAATTTCTACACTAAACCTTCACTCTCCTTCCTATGCGCGGATCAGTGCATCGAATGTGTAAATTAACATTATAGTTGTACCATTCCCACGCAACTGTAATAGAATATTTATTAAATTCGTGTATAACTTGTCTCCACTTTCATTTGGTCTACTTACATATAACATTCCTTAAACTAACTGTGTCTGAAAAATTTTTGCGAGATTAAATTTTCAAATACTAAATTGATGCTCCACATTTTGTGTTTTGTTTATCGAAACAAACAACTTCAAAGCATATCTTCAAAAGAATCATGCTAAAATTATTGACTTAACGTAAAATTGAGCCGATGACATTTAATTCAGCAGTGTACCCACAAATCAATTAAAACTACTTAGTGGCAGTACATTTGGAAAACTCACTTTTTTCCCATGGGCAACTATATAGTGGCTAATTCACGTGTACAAGCTCCCAAAACCTCACATCCAATTACAAATAACAAGAAGATATATATAAGAATGATAACGATTACATAACTATATCGCATACATGTCAATACTCTTCAGCCATCAATCTAAGCTGTCATCATAATCAACCATCAGAACTTTTTCCTTCCACTTTCAAAATGCAACAAATATTTACATTCGTAAATTAAAAAAAGAATAATTCAAATTCTTCCTTTTAAGTCGAGGTAACAACTAGTAATATAATAAATGCAAGAAAGTGTGCTGTCTGTCTGTTTGATTGCTTTCGGAGCCAAACTACCAAGACCATTTGGACGAAAATTGGCTGCAGTGTAAGCTCAAATTCAAGAACGGACATAGAGCTGAGTGAAATTAAATTAATTATTTTTGACTACAGATTAAAAATAGTTAACAAGGAAAGCCCACTGACTCCGCGATTTGCGATGAAGATTTTTATTTTTCAATCTACTGTCACGTGATCCTTCAGGAATGCGAAAACATGTGGAATAAATTATTTTTAAAATCAACTATCACGTAATCCTTTTTTCCGCTGTAACTTCGGAACAAATTGTCCGATACAAATTATTGTTATACCGTCTTAAAGACAAAAATTTTACCGTTTCAATGATAAATGATATTAATTTTATTTCTGTGACATTTTTCATTCAATTTTTATTAATTTTTTAAATTTTACGTGCAGACGATTTTGAAATAACGCAAATTTATACCTACTTCGCTGCTAGGAAACGGTTAGACTTTCAACTAATTTATCTTTATTTCTGAAAATTTTGCTTATGTTTATAAATATCTATAAAACAAGGCAGATTTTACATGTATCTGTCTATCTGTCGGTCGATTGGTCGGTCACAAGAACTCCCCTAAACGGTGAACGTTAGCGACATGAAATTTACACACAAGGTGCTATTTTCAACTTTCAGAGTTAATTAGTTCTTAAGATATTTAATTAAATAACGAACCTTATCCGCTTTTAAGCCTATTGCTTAGACGTTTTTTGTCAATAACTTCTGAAATCTTTATTAGACAACAATTATTTTTATGCCATTTAAAAGACCAGAAAATGATCTTTTTAATGCTATTAATTTCATTGCGATGAAATATTTTCTCTGAATGTTATTAAGGTTTAAATATATTTTTGTAACATAATTTCTAACAAGTCTTTTTATTCTTCTATACTTATAAAAGGCAATGTTTGTGTGCGTGCGTGTGTGTGTGTGTCTGCGATGTCCAGACGAATCTATCCCACTTACAGCCATGAAATTTGGCACACAGGTAGTCGTAATGGTGACTGAATGCACCTCGAAGCCGAAATTTTAAATTTTAATATAGAAATTTTTTTATTTAATGTTTTGTGTTGTTTTGGTTCATTTTTTGCAATAATTTCTCAATAGATTGGTTTCGAATAATTGTACGACAAAAATAGACAGATCATCGGAAAGAGCAAACGATTTCCGTTCTAATGAAGTTTGTTTCATATGTGTAACGTAATTTACTGAATTTTGAGAAACTTTTGAAAAATAGTCCCTTTTATGGTAATTTTTAAAAAAGATTTCTTTAAATTATCGCATCTGACGTTCTAACATCTTTATAATTTTCTTTTTTTTTCAGCCTATAAATTGAACGTTTATGTCGGATTTAAAACAAGAACTGTTAAAATATCTTTTTTCGTTTTTTAAAAATTAATTTTTCCCTGATCGGTTTAAACAGTTTTTTCGTAACGAGATTTAACAGCGAGAGCTTCTCCGGACCATCCCACAATGCATTGTTGCAACGTGACCTTCTTCGCGATAGGTGACGTCATTCGCAAAGAAAAATAAGCGGGAATATCAATAATGTGTATTTTTAGTTTTCAAAACTTTTTCCTGCCATTGTGGGCACTTTTTTTCACCCACTTTTTTGAAGTCCTGATTCCACGGGCAACGCCGTGCGCGTACTGCTAGTATAGAAATAAATTCAAGCCAAATTACTGTTTCGCGCGCGGGCTTTTGCCAGTGTTAAAGTTAATATAAGAAAATATTGCTTTTTTTACCATTAACAACAAAGAAGAATTTTACACTTCCGGTTTCCTATTGTCGTAGCATTTGCAGCTTTTAATGCGGTTACACAGTGATCCAATGACGTTAGTGAATTATTCTCTCGATGTTTTGTTTAACTTTCACAGTGAGGTATTACAGAATATCCATCTGTAGATACGGTAATGGGCATTAACAAGGAACATCATATACTGTAGAGCTCTTCAACATTTTAGAATTGACAGGGCACCTTCCGACAAACCGAGATTCAATGCCGGTGTGCCTGTACTATTAATACGCAACCTCGATATACCGAGACTGCGCAATGGCACACGGTCGCAAATTACACACCAAGGTCCAAACGTCATGAAAGCTACTGTTACGACTGATATAGGGAGGAGCGAGTGTATTTTAATTCCACGCCTTCCGATAATGCCGAAGGATTTATCATCTCAGTTCAGAAGGCAACAAATCCCTTTAAAAATGTCATTTGTCAGGCTCAGGACCAGATACTGAAAGTGGCAGATGTACATTTGGGAAAACCATATTTTTCGCATGGGCAACTATACATGGCGTGTTCACGTGTGTCCAGCCCACACAACCTCCACATCCGTTCAAATAATGTGGTATACAAAAGTATATTAGAATAGATAAACAATTTACATAACTATATCAGTATACATGTACAGTACACTCCTGTCAGCCGTCCAATTAAGTATTATCAACCGTCAGAACTTTTACTTTCCCCTTTCAAAATGCAACAAAACATTTACATTCGTGAATTAAAAAAAAAGGAATAATTCAAATTCTTCGCGCACGAAGTCGCGGGTAACAGCTAGTAAATAAATAAAACTGATTTCTGTCCTCGACATTGGCTCGAAGCTAACAGCAAAATCTTATTTTCTACCTAATTTCATTTTAGTTCGTTATTATTCGAATTTGGAATTGTTCGCGCTGATCTTGTTTGCTTACATCGGTGAATTGTTGGACTCATTTTTAGGAAATAATCGAGTGCATTAGAAGTGAATTCAGTTGTAGTTATGAAGGAAAAGAAAAACTATTTTGGTCATTTTGTATTGTTATTATTTTTATTAGATATTCTACTTTGTTTCCACATTAGTTGAATTTTAACACCTGCAAAAAAATATATTTTTCTGGTGTTTTGTAAACGTAAAAAAGTCTACCGTCAAATAATAATTGTAGATGGCAGCACGGCTCTTCTTTTCTGTTGAGATGTCTCTTCCTTCTCCCCAAGTTGCAAGTGTGAGCTATGCAACATCCACAAGTTGCATGTTACCCTTGTATATAAAGAAAATAATACCTCCTTTTTTCTACTCCTGCGTATACTACTCTAGTACAACGCTACGCAGGTTCCCACTGGTGCAGTTGGGTTGTCACGCTTCTTACACCCGGTTAACCCGTCTTCTACCCTTGCACGTGGTTTGTTTTTGCCAGCGTCAGCAAATGTCTCATTTTCCTTTCCTTAAATTCTTTTATTTAAAATTTCAAAATTCTCACCCCATATCAATTGTTTTTTTATCCTCTCCTTAAAATGTTTTAGAACCTACTTATCACATCTCGTGTTTTATTTAATTGTTCTACTTATACAAAATTTCTTAAATTTTAAATTCTAAAGCTGAGCGTATTCTTTCGTAGGGATTCTTCTGGATCACTCTAAATGAAAATTACGTGTGTCTTCCAAGAATATAAAAAACCTCTGATATAGTAAAGATCAACATTCATTCATTCAAATAATTGACAAATAATTAGGACTTTTATTCACATGTTAATAATTCATTAGTTATAGTTGCATAGATGGCAGCACCAGACAGCCTGGCAGCTAAATGGCTACAAGGTTTCTTTTCGGTTTGCTGAAAGTTCTTACTACTTTCATAGTTTTATGTACTGAAAGTATTCCTGTTCTTTTTTTTCAAATGATAGTCTATTAAAATTTTCTTATTAAGGGGTCATTTTATGACCCCAAGCTTCAGGAAAACACAGATTTCTAGAAAAATAGCCACCTGTTCATTCTTTTCTTATCAGTAGCTGAGTTTGTACTGCCTCGAGGAAGCGGTTGTCGTTGATTGACCTAAGGTGATGAAATTCAAAGCTTCATAAATTGATAATATTTAGACTAATTGAACCTAAAATCGATAATATCTTCCGATCCGTTTTTTTATAGTCGATTATTGGTTTTTTTCAAAAAATATAACCGGTTATAACCGGGACCGAAAATAACCGGTTAACCGAAACAAAAACGGCTTTCGATTAAAACCGGACCCCTATATAGCTCTGCTCTTTCACTCAATGTTTAGATCTTATTTTAACCAATTAATTTATAAAAAAAAGTCTAATTTGGGCTTGTGTTTTCTTCTTTACATCGATTCAGTTTAAATTACAAATACTAGTCAAAATAGATCACTTAAATTCTTAAAAATTTTTATCATTGCAAGCGAATCGAAATTAAAGAGATGCAATTGTAGCTTTCAAATCATTAATTAGAATAAAGTTAGAAATTGATTTCAGTAAAGAACTGCCAAATGGTTACCATTAGATTTAGCTAAGTAATTTCAACCCTTGTCTTTTCACATCAACTTTAAGAGCTGAAGATACCATGATATATATGTATGTTCTAGTAGTAGTACAAGGGTACTCTACATCCGAATGCTGAGCAGAATGCAGCTATGGAGTTATTGCGGTGAAAAAATTCTGCCATGTGCAATTAAGTGAATGGTGAACTTTGAATTGGAAGATTTTTGCTAATAAAACATTTCTACTGCTTTTATAAATGAAGAAATGGAGAAAAGTAGTTGTGGAGAAGATCAACACTTCCTTCGACCACCAAACGATATTTCTCTGCATTCATCTTTTCCAAAATGAAACATTTTTCAGCATTTATCGAATATTCTTAATAGAATGCCACACTAACTCTTCACCTCATTCATCGATGACGATTCCATTTACGATTCAACTTATGGAAGAAGGAAGTTAACTCTTTTTCTTGAAGACATTACCTAACTGTAAAGTCTTCAAGTGAAATGTATTTCATTAAGTTTAAGAAAGCGATTTTTGACCACATCCGGTCAAAATTTTCAAGCAGTCAATTGATAAAGAGAATAAGAAATTGCAGCCGAAAAATTCAGGCTTGTACCTCTTTAACCGACAGCCGATTGAAAAAAAAAATGCAGGTAGTAGAAAGATTCAGCGCATCGGTTTGTCACCCAAACGATATTCGTCTATACTCTTTCTGTCAAAATTTAAGCTCTTTTTAGAATCTTTTGATTATCCTTAATCGAATGGCACTCAAAATTGTTACTTTATCTATTGATGATGATCACAATTACGATTCGACCTCTGAAACGAAAACGATATCTCCTCACTTGGCAGATAAAAGCAGCAGAGGGCAGCTGGCCTCTTCGAAGCATCGGAATTATCGGAGAGGGGTGGATCTCGTGCAACAACGTATTCGAGTGTTCGATCGTCTGCAGATAGTGGGATTCTCAGGACTCGGGGTTGATGATCGTTAACAGGGTGGTGGTAGGGGGTTTTTCTCTCCAAGAATGGCAATCATCACTCATGCTCCAAGTGGTCAGCTGTGTATGTGTCATTTTGGATAATGATGAAGAGTGGAGGAGGGAGGGAACTTGGAGACAAGGAATTTCGTTTCTGTTAGGTGCGCAAAAGAAAAAATAAATTTTGAGCTTATTAATCGTCAGTAAACATTTTATTGAAAAAGAAATGTAAGGTTTCCTAAATATTGCAGTTTATCGTATTAAGGTGTGTTAGCATTACCACACAATTCCGGATGGAGATCTTTATAATCTTGAATTTCAGCTCTCCCTTTTCAAACATTAACAATTTTTGGAGACTAGCTTATGTACAGAGTTTTGGGTAATTTAAGTGTTTATTTGATTTCTCTGAAAATTAGATTAGTTGTTAAAAACTTAATCGTTTGATTAAATTTCTCTATTAAAGGAGGTTACATGAGTTTAAGATGGTCAGTGGTCACACGTGAGCCAGTTCTACGCTCTTCTGCAAGATATAAACGTTAGAATATTTTTCTTCGTTACTGTAGTCCAGAGGTTCCCAACCTGTGGTACGCGTACTCCTGAGGGTACGCGAAGGACTAGTTGGGGGTACGTGAAATCAAAGTTGATAAGGGCAGAAACAAGAAAATATATGGAATTAAAAAAGTTACAGAATTTTGTTTTCCTAAGTTAATATTTGCTATTTAATAGATATACCACTTGAGGAGTTCATCATTATGGAGTGTATTTTTTCCTACAAGCTAACACGAAATTTTTACAATACTGGTTTCATCGCATTCTAAAACACCAACCACAACCTAGCCTCTTTTCTCCGAGAACCCGGCCTATTTCTTTGCGGACTCCTTTTACAAACAAACCTCAAAAAGGAACTCACTCATCTTGCGGGCATCTCACTCCACTCTCCATTAAGCCTATTAGGTTTCCGGCAGGCCGAACAACAGCTCCGATCGAAACGGCAAGAGAAGGTATTTTCTTTAGACGGCTGTGCCATTACGCACCGTCGAATGGCATAAAAAGATCTCTTCTTCTCATGTCCATTTCTTAGGAAATTGATGTTTGGAAATTCATCCTCTTATTCGAGACTTCCGGTAGAGATGCTTTTCCGTGTTTCATGGAACAATGATTGGGGTGACATGTACTACTTATCAAAGGTAGCAAGGATTTCTTTCCTACAAACTTTTATTTAACATGACCTGTACATATTTGTAAACATGGAATTTTGTAATCGACTTTTTAGTCGCTTCCAGATACACTAGATGTTTTTATGTGCTTAACTGAGCATATATAAAAAAGAATTCAGCATGGATAATTAAACAGTCCATTCTTAACATTCTACCAATAATTAGTTCTGTTAAGATAGGCATATCACATTATGTTTTTCACACAATCCTGGAAAAGGCGTAATATTTTATAATTGTGCCTGTTCATAAGCCTAATTAATATATATATATATATATATATATAAATATATATGATTTATTTTTTAATATATTACTCTATGTGTGTACCGAAATTAATGCTTGCACATGAGAACCCGGAATTTGTTGCATTTAATTTCATTTGCATTTTTAATTCATTATTTATGAACGACTTTTGTTAAATAATAACAATAACATTGAATAGACGGGACGACTTGTCGGAAAGATTATTTACTGACAGATAACATAAATAATAAAAATAAGCCATTAACGAATAAAGAAAAATTATTATTTCGTTGTTTACTTAAAATATTAATTCTGGTTGCCATAATTAACCTTGAACTCGTTCTGGAAGTCAAAGCTCAATAAATCTTACTTCATCGAAACAAATATAAATAAGAAAGAAATTGGTGCTCTCCAGATATAAGGTTTGGTAAATATGTTGAAATTGCTTCCGAAATTCAATTAATAAGCTTTCATTTTTTGTCCCAATATTTCTTTTAAATACACTTGAAGCTTTTGCCAAATAAAAGCAACTACAAGTTCGAAAAGAATTAACGAAAATCGATTACCGGAAAAATGTATAATATATCGGGTGAGGCTACAAGTAATTAATTCCAAAAGAGGGAGGTTACATAAAAATACGGTGAATTATTTTTCTTATTCGTTCGGTTATTCTCTTGATTTAATCTCAAGTTCTGTGAAAAATCAAATGTTATTCTTGTGCGAGATGAGTCTTATTTTTTTTCAGAAATGATTAGAATTCATTTTTATTTCCGAGCGAATAAAATATAACGGAAATATTTTCGTTTTTAACATCTGGCATCGCATTAGAGTTCAGTTTTGCTTCTTTCTGTTGATAAGTATTAAAAAAAACACCTTTTGAAAGCTCTATTTAAAATTAACTGAAATACCCGGCATTGCTCGCCATTAAATTATTTTCATTTCTAATATTCTTAATTTAAAAACTATTTTTGTCTAAAATATTATTACTCACAAAGTCATTTTATCGTCTGAAACATATTTTAATTAAAATGAGAATATCAATTGAACCAAAGGATTATATAAACAATTAATTCAAATATACGGCTAATTTTCTACCTGTTTAATTAAATAGATAATTAATTAAATAATTATTATTTTATGATTATAAGTTCATTTTTATTGAACTTACATGTAATTAATAGCCTCTAGTTTTCGAAAAATTTTATGGCAAACAATATACAAAATAATGTTCTAATTCCAGAAGTCGATTTGATTTTTAAACTTAACCCTCTGACTGCGTATTTTCTTAAAATCATTGTTTAAATGGAATGTTTGCAAACATGTTCAAATACCGTTTAAACAAGCGGATATGCAAAAGTTTTATTTGGATAATATGATTCAACGCTATAGTAAATACATTAGCTTGCTGAAATAGCAAAATTCAGCCGAAAATAGCCTTATTTCCTACCCCCGGAAATCGCGGGATAAGCAGTCAGAGGGTTAATCTTAATCTGTCGTTTTCATTTAAACTTGCAAGTTCTATTTTCCAAAGTATATAAAAATTAGTAAACTTTTTGTATTTATACTGAGAAAACCCTCTCCAAAAACAGATAAATAAAGAAGCGAATTAATAAAAGTTTTTAAACATTGAAATTTCTTCCAAATATCGGAAAAAAAGAAGCATAAAAAATCCACTTAAAATTTTTTAGCAATTCCTATCTGACAATTTGTCGATAATTTAACTGAACACTGAATTCTAAATCTTTGAAAATATATTTTCTTACCAAACGATTTTCGTGAAAATAATTTTTTCATTCTTATTTCATTTCATTCTTTTAGGAAGAACAAAGTAGGAGAATTAATGAAAGATTTGTAAGCGAACGAATTTGAAAAAAATCTCTAAGATTACAAAAAGTGTTTTTATGATAGAAAACTTTAAATTAAGATGCGAAAATGGAAATTTTTATTAAAAAATGTTATTTTTTTACTGATATCGACTGTTTAAAAGAACGTGGCTTCAGATAGATATAAATCGATTTCAATTCTGCCTATCAAAGAATTCTTTTCCGGTATATTCTCAAACAATATATTTATGCTCAAAAAACTTTTTTTCTTTGAAAATAATATCTCCTTTTTTCCTGTTTCACCTTTTCCCATCTATTTCCTTATGTGAGAAACGGTATTTACATAAAAAGAATAAGATACTATAAGAATACACTTGCTTTTTTGTAACTATTTTTAAGAAAGAAAACGTTCATTTCAGAACAGCTGTTAGGCAATAAAAAATGCTTTACGATAGTGAAAGAAATACAATATTATGTAAGACAGATCAAGGATTTTTTTTCAATTTTGAAAAAAGATGCTGGTATAGACAGACGATTCTTTAAGATCTAATTCCGACAGCTACGTTTGTATATTCAAAAAATAATTGAACCAATTTTTCTTAAAGCTACAATATATAAACTTGTCAGTTGGCAGCAACTTTTTATTATTCTGCGTTCCGACATTTAATGAGAATATTAGTTAAAACAACCACGTTCAGTTTCTATAAAAATTTTACCATGCACTTTTATAAAAGAATTAATCGAAATTTGATTTTAACATTAAATAATTCAAGCTTAATTTAGTAGCAAATAAGGATATGGAAATAAGAATTCTGTTATAGTGTTAGAGTTATTTTTTAAATAAAAAAATAACATCGTAAAATTTAACACGATAACTGCAAGTAACATCTAACTGCTTGTTACCTTGCAACATGCTGTGAAGTCACTTTTGTTTTCTGCTTTCAAGATGCACAATGGATTCTAAAATTTGTGTGGTTTATTTTTCAGCTGTTTCATGCTTGCAACGACACAATTTTGTAATAGATTTTATCATCCGCAGTGTGAGCTGGTAAGCTGTTAGACGGCGAGCGGTACTGGAAGTGCCGTTGCTGTTACTATTAGTGATTTGCTGTCTGTTTGTGTTGCTAATTTCTGCAAGTGCTGTTTTTCCTGTTACCTGCTCTTCGTGTTTCCCGGAATATTCGAGAATAACGTGTCGTTTCTCCGTTATCCTGCCTGTTGGACTGTTTTCCCCGTGCACAAACCGGACTGTTTTATGTAACAATATTCACCAAAAATGCTGTTTTCTAGATTTTAAACGAAATATTAAAATAACGTATTAGTTCATTGTACAAATGCGGTGGAGCAATACCTTTTTGGGAATGCCTTTAGTGCATATTTCTATCTATAATTTAAATAATTTTAAAAATATTTCTGATGTAAGATATTTTTCTATGTTGAACGTTTTGTTTTGACATCTAGAATGATAAATTAGTTGCTGAAAATATGTCTTGGGATTTGTAGCAAATTACACGAATCTTTTATAGCGTCCAAATCAAGATTTTAAAATGATTAAAATAATTTAACTTATAATTCAATATCGAAGATTAAATTTCTTTGGCGAGCATACAAGCAACGAAAAAAATTTAAAAAAAAGAAAACAAAGAAATCCGACAATGGATTTATCAATAACCCCGATTTAATCGCAACTCGTGTGTAATTTAACTCAGCACTAAACCTAGCTCGAAAAGAAATAATATTTGTCCTTCCTAGCGCTATTCATTACTTGTTTTTCATCCATTTGAGTTCATTCGTTTGGAAAGAATGAAATGAAAGAATTAATAAAGGACTTGAATTCCATCGAGATAAAAGAAAACACAAAGATTTGTAAGAATTATATTTTTATGAAAGAAAATTTTTAAATTAAAGGATTGGGAAAAGAAAATTTCAATCAACTGATGATTTTTTTTCTAATAGTGTTCCTTTGTTCATAAAAATGTAGTTTCCAACAACCATTGAACGATATCGTTTTTAACATTAGATCTTCTTTATTATTATTATTTTCCGTTGCAGTTTTTCTCGGATTATATCCATAGGTCTCAGTGAAGTTGTAAGGAATTTAGAACTATTTTTTAACTCTACTTGTTGTTTTCTTGCCAGAATAGAATATTATAACCGAGTTTTCACTCGTTTCCTCTTGTGATAGAGGTTTGAAATTCTGTACACTTCGGGGGTTCTAGTGACAATTTTATTATTTTCAAAGCTTAATCATAAGTTAACTCTTTAATGTTCACTACATGTTTCGTTTTGAAAATAACTAAATTTAATTAAAAAATGAGTATTATTGTTTAGCAACGGATTCGGAAACCCTCCGCGCTTTTGCGCATGCGCCGGGCAGAGTTATTTTCATCAAAATAGGGGAAAAGTGAAGAATGGAAGCGTGATGTTTATATTTTACCGAGCGTGACCTAACAAATAATTCCGGAAATGAACAGAACTCCGCTCATATGACTCATTGCCTAACACCCCTTTCCGGTGTGAAATCGTCCAAAAGTCTCTCTACATGTGTTAGAAGTATACGAGAAAGTTTAGGGGACACCACTCCCGCTGGTTCTTTCATAAAACCAGCAAAACTTAGAAATAATTCGCCAAATCTATTTACACTGGGAAAAAAGTGAATAACTCAAAAAGGGATTTATAAACTAGTGCTGAATGAGGGGAAATGAAATTGAAAGATTCTTGAGAACCTCAAACGCTTAATAATGATGAAAATGATTTTATTGATGTTTAATTACAATAAATATTTATTTCAACAAATATATCTCGATTGAAGTGATTAATGTACACATTTAGTGATAATCAGCCACAAAGCTGAAATAAAGATTTAAACATCAAATTATGTCCTTTAAATGGATAAAGTTAATTTTTTTTTATTACAAGATTTCAATGAAATCTACAGCATCTATTTTTCAAAAATATTGCTATGGCAGTCAATAAACAAAATAATATTTTAATTCTAGAAAATATTCTCAATCTTAAGCAAATTTTATTGTCGATTAATTTAGAATTTTTACTAGATTTGTGAAAATTAAGCTGAAGAGTTAAAATAAGTGAAATATTAAAAGTAAATATTTCTCCAAAAACCACAGTCATTATTCCAAAATAAGACTGCCATATAATACATTCAGCTGCTGAATCGGATTCTTGAAACATTTTCGATCTGAAAATTACTTTGAAATATCACAAAAAGATACCAAAAAGTCACTTTTGACTCATGAATAATGCTGCTCTGGTTTAAAATCATGGATAATTTAAAATAAAATGGAATTCCAAGTTCTAAAACTTAATGCTTTTCCTACCAAACGATACTCATGAAAATATCTTTTTTTCCTTCGTATTTTATTGAATTCGCTGGGCATAAAAAATTAATGAAAGGTTTGAGTTCTAACAAAACCAGAAAAAAAATACATGAGATTGAGAATTACATTTTTATGAAAGAAACTTTTTTAAATTGAAAGATCAGAGAATAGAAAGTTTCAATCAAATGACGATTTTTTGTGATATTCCACTGTTTAAAAGAACACACTTTCGAACAGCCATTCATCGATTTCAATTTCGAGGATGGGAGAATTTTTTCCCTTGAAAATTCTTTCATGTTTGTTTCATTATCTAAAAACTAAAAAAAAAAAATATATGATGTCTTTTTTTCAGTTTGTTTGCGTCACGATTAGTCTTGCTTTTTTTTCTTTTGTAAGGAATTGTATTTACCCATACATAATAATATTACATACATCTAATTCTTTTTTCACAACTGTCTTCGGTTAGAAAATGTTCATTTCAGAAAATTCTGATGTATTGAAAGGAAATACTGACTGATAGTGAACAATATGGCTCAAGAAATTAAAGTATTTTAATCCCGAGCAACGCCGGGCATAATAGATAGTTTACTAACATTTTTTCGATAAATAACTCTATCGGGTTTTTTTTGCTTGATCATGAAACAAAGGAATGATGTAATGGAAAATTGTTTTATTTAAATAATACAATAGAAAGCGAATATCCAGCATGTAATGCCAAAGAGGTAAAAAAAATCTAAACAATGCTTGAAAGAGAAATGTTTTTTATTGCGTGTATTTGTTACTATGTTTATGGACACTGAGTGCCAAGAGGTTTAATGGTTGCAGCCAAGACAACTTTGACCTTCTGCAATTAATTAGTCTCTCAGATGTGAAAAAAGGAAAGAGCTAAGAAAATGATAATTTAGCTTTGAAATTTTAAATTAAAAGCCATTTTATTGTGATTAAAGCAGTTCTTTTTAAGAAAATCTTGTTTGATTCTATTAACAATAAACAATTTGAAAACTGCTTCTTGTGGTGGGATAGGTATCAAAAAAGCGACAAAATGCAGTAGGCGAGGTTTTTATTTTTTTACCAGCTGTAGGTGGCGTTGTAAGATATCAGCTGTTTCAAGGCAGTTAAACTTAGTGGATGCACCACTTCTTCAAACACCTTCTAAATTAAAATGATTCAGTCATAAAGAGGAAGAAATTATATCAATACATCTTACCCCCATCAATGTACGAAAAGCAGACCTCTTTCCATAATTTTAAATCTAAGATTATGATTTTAAATACTAAAATTAGAAATTTTAAGCACATCTTATTCAGATGTGATAGATTCTGAAAAGAGTGATACCCAACACACATGTGTAAGGTTTAAAATAAGTGGGTTTGTTGCATTGCATAAAAATGTTACATGCTTCGTCTTATCTTTTCATATGGAGAGTGATTGGCCACGAATTCTTTCTATTCCAATCAAAATACTAAATCGAAATTCGCAATGCGCCATTCTAATATCAATGGGTAGTGGTTCAGCTTTTTTTCTAAATCTGATTCTAAGAAAGAGAGTGGTTAATCTGATATAATCTAGTGACGAATATAAGCATTTTTAGTACCGTTTTTATTAACACACAAAGAGCCGCTCGTAGCATGAACACATACACAAAACTCCAAATAATGAGCTAAAAACATAAAAATCCTAAAGGGACAGAGTTCTAAACGAGCTATGCGCATGCGCCTGTTGCCTAGACGACCTCAGTCACTAGGAAAACGTCCTTAAGCCGAAACAAAGAGAGTTGATTATATAGATTTGAATTATAAATTAAACTTTATCATATATGAAGCCAAATATTTCATACTTCAGAGGAAATCATAATTTTCATCATATTTTAAAAACTATAAACATAAATATATATTTATGGTTTTATATACAACCATAAATATATGGCTTAAAAATATAATTTAACGCTTTTCAAAGAATTGTAAGTTTAAACTTATTATGAAGAAGGAAAGGGATTAACTCCTAGGGTGTTCCGGTAACGTTGAAATGTGCTTAGAAAGAATATCTAAACTCAGCAAAAATTATAAAAGAATGCTTTTCCTACTAAATTGTATTAAAATAATAAATTTTTGAAGCAAAAAAAAACTTTTTTTTGTATTGCAAAGAAAATATAGTTAAGAATGTTTCGTGAAAAATAAGTCATTTTTTTAACCTACTTATTTTGAAACCTACGGTATTTAGAACGAGTTAACTCGGGATATGTCTTTAAGCGGTTAATAATTTAAGCTACCGTGTTTTTGTAATAGTTCGAATTAAAAGTTAAATCAAATATTCGCATTAATTTTATGAATTAAAAGAGAACTCCTTTCACCGCTTAGTAAAATATCTCAAGGGATTAGAAAAGAGAATTAAAATCTGAGATTGGAGAAATTAGAAGTAATCATTCCTTATTTTATTATCTTAACAAAATTTAATTATTTTTTATCATTATGAAACATCTCATAATTTAGAAGCAAATTTTAATATTCTATGAAACGAATATTCCCTTGAAAATTGTTCTTCTATTTTTGATTTTGAAATCTTTGTCCATTTTTATTCTCTTAAGTTACTCTAATTATTTTTATTGGAGGATTTAAACTAAGTATAAGGTTAATTATTTTAATTGAAATTTTCTGCAGAAAAAATTAGTATTTCGAAGCATAAGTAGGTAACATAATATTTTGCGTAATTAAGCATTTTAGTACAAAGTGATACATTTAATTGGTTTTCTCGGGGGAAACTGCTTAGTGAATTTCATTTTTGTTTCTCCATTTAATGAGCTGTTTTTATTTATGAAAGAATTAACAATCAAGTGAATATTATTGTAGCTATATATTGTTGGAAATCAGTCTTATAAAAATTTTTTTAACTCTGAAGAGGGATAATTTATTTCAAAACTTCAATAAGCACGATAGAAAAGATTTAAATATTTTCACTAAGATAGAAAAATTTTTGTACAATACTTTGACTCTCAGAATGGACATAAGTCATTGAAGGTGTTTTTTTAAAATTTCAAATACATTTTCACTGTGTTTGCGATTATATATCAATTTGTTAAGGATTTTAATTAAATTAGTTAAAAATTCCAACTTTTGATGATTTTAGAGACATTAAAATGAGAGAAAAGAATTTGAACTAACGTTTCAATAGTTGAGTTATAATCTTGTCGAGAAATTTCCGGTACACTAAATAACTAAATGAATAAACGCATAGTGCACTATAAATATTATGTAATTTTTCACATTTTTTGTAATTTTAATTTCTACTTAAGTAAAATAACATGCTTGACACAAGACGATTTATATGCAACTAGCTGTTATACCCAGCTTTTCTACGGATTTAAATACTATATTTTTAATGTAAAAACTGTCGTACAAAATATTATAATACACAAAATACTTTTATCGTCTGAAACGTTTTTTGATTAAAATCAAAATATTGATTAAACCAGACGATTGTTAAAAAGCGCCGATATTTAAAGTTCTTCGTAAATCATTAATTATTTGTAATAGAAGAACTTCACGTTTTGTTCAAAAGTACTGAAGTATCAAAATGCTTTAATGAATATTTTGAAACAATTAATTAAATAGTTAATTTTTCATTAATGAAAGGCATGAGCACGAATCAAATCAATAGTTGTTCCTGATATAAATTGTTTATCGTCGTTGTTGTGAACTTTTTCGTCGTAGAGAACCTATTTTTAAAATGGTATTTTAATGTTGTTCGAGAGTTCTTCCAATATATTCTGGCAACATTTCTTCGTATTATTCCTGATCTTCAACAATAAAAACTATTGTTGAAAATTGTTGTTAACGTTCAAAAATTAATTAAAAGGAGATAAACAAATTGTTCGGAAATGACATTTTGTCACTGATAAACTATTTTTTGGATATTTATTAAGGTTAAAAAGTAGTTTCGTGAGTTAATAATTTTGAAGATATCGCGAAGAAACGCCAAACTTTTGCTTAATTTTTAATTAACTGAAATTTTAACTAGCATTTGGACTTTGAAAAGTTGACAGAGATCTTTCTCTTGTCTAACAGAAATATCGAGGCTGAGTAGTTTAGTCTCACCATCGCGCGCGCGCGCGCGCGCCTAGCAACGGAGAATCTACAAATTTCTTTCAAAATCGTCTGCGTCAATTCAATAATTTAATTAGTAAAATTTTGAAAAATTAATAAAAATTGAAGGATAAATTGCGTGGTATTGAAATGGGTATAATTCGAAATGTAAAATTTTGAGTTTAAGATGATACAAAAATATTTGTTGTGGAATAATTTGATTCAAAATACTGCTGAAAAACGGTTTCTGTTAATTTCTTAATAACTGATTGATTATTTAACTTTTGGACTTTGAAAAGTTCACAAGTATTTTTCTCTTGTATTAAATAATAAGTGTGCAAAATTTCATTGAAATTGGCCCAGTGGTTTAGGAGGAGAAGTGAAACATACATACCCACAATGACTTATTTATATTTAGATAAAATATGTTTCATTAAAGAAATTGAACATGCTTTCTTTCTTTGAATATGCAAGACAGAAAATTTTCAGTATAAGATTTAGAATAGTGGACTATTTTGTTGCATTTTGACAAAGCAACCGTTATTTTATATCTTACTTTGCTTCATTCCATAAGTGTGTTTCTTCTATTTTCCTTTCTTTAATTTTCAGTACATTTCTAAACGAACGTTTTCCACAGTAAAAGTATTCTTGGAAAACAAGATTTTACTCAATGTTCTTTTTGTGAAACTACTATTTATGGTATAAAAAAGCAGAAAAGTAACTGTGAACCGTGATCTTATTATGGATGAAAAAAAATAAAGAATGCTCAGAGGTAATGAAACAAGGAGGAAAGTTTTTAAATGAGCACAAAACTTGAAAGAAAATTCAGCTTTGATGTAAAAATCGATGGAGAGATGTTATAAAGAGAGATGCTCACTTTTAAAACAATAATAGTGAGTAAAAGGGAAAATAAGAATCACTTGTTCATTGAAATTTTCCATTTTCTATTCTTTTAATTTAAAAATGTTCCCAAAAAATAACTCGTAAGCTCAGTAGCGTAATCTGCAACTCGAGTCGAACTAAAATCTTTCATTTATTCTTCCAAGCTTTGAAACAAATTCGAATCAAAACTATTTTTAAGAATATCTTTTTCAAGGAAAAATGTTGTTTTTAAAGAATCGAATTCAATCCTGATTTGATTTACGCATGAGCTGCAATCAAAGTGGAATTATTGATAATTCAGAGTTCCTGTTTTGTTGTGTTCTTCCTTATTCTTTAGAAGCATTCTTAAAGAATAGAGCCTTTTATGACTCTGATTTATTAGCTTATTAGTATTTCTCGATATGTTGTAAAGATTTCGGTAATGAATCTGTATGTTTTTCTGAATAATGAATGTTTTTAAAAATCTGAAAAACTTAGAAATTTTCTTTTATTTTTCAAGTTTTAAGAATTTACTGGCGGAAGTAATCTCCTTTCTGTTATCACTTCTTCACTTTTTGAGGCTAAATTAAAAAAAGTTATAATTGAAAAGGAAAATAAATTTTTATCCATCAGGCTATTTTTAAAAAATTTCTCTTTTATATAAGTCACTGAATTTAACCACTAATGGAAAAGGAACTCTAAAACATTATCTTTTAAATAAGCTGTTGAATGTAAAGACGCTGCTGCAATAAATAAAACACAGAGCGAACGTCATTTTGCATGTTTTTAATACAGAGAGACGTTTTTGCAATAAATAGAACAAAGAGTGAACGTTGTTTGCATGCTTTTAATTAGTATCAAAAGAAAAAGAGTATGTTTTATTCAGATCATTATTTGAGGATAGAGGATTTGCAAGTAAGAGTAATTAGAGAAGTTTATTTGCTTGAAAGAACAGAAGTAGAAACGAAAATACAATTTTCTATATTTGAAACGTATTATAATTCATTTGCTTCTTATTATAAAATTAAAAATTTAATAAAAAACCAAGAGCTCTGTCCGTTGCTCGCTAAACCTCACCAACCCACAGAAAGATTGCTACACAAACCCTGCTCCCTTCGCTCGATACAATGAGGACACTCTGAATCCTAGCACAGTTATTGTAGCTTATCTTCATAACTCTGTATTCCGCGAAATCACTATACTAATCGCTTAAATTTCCCGAGACTAGTAGTTTTGGACCATTTTACTCCGGAAAGGGGTGACAGGCATGAGGAAGATGAGCGCTTTTCCAGAGTTCTTTGTTAGGTCACGCTAAATAAAATCTCCCCCTCCATTTTTCACTTTCCCCTATTTTCGTGAAAATAACTCCTCCAGACGCATGCGCAAAAGCGCAGAGGGTTTCGGAATCCGAGAACATACAATATTATTGGCTTCTATGGAGTCAAATATATAAAGCTGACCATAACCAGCATCTGACTTGGTTTTGTTACACAATTGTGAAAGTTGATGCTCAACATTAATTCAACAATATTCTTTTCGTATATTTTCTGTTTTCTGAATGATATCAGAATTTACAATTTATCCATAGCTTCAGACGAAAACACTCAAATGTCGTGATATTATTTCTGTCCTGTCTACAAAATCCAAAAGGCAATCACAGCTAAGGAAATACTCCATCGCTTATTCTCTGAAAATGTAGACTGCATAAAAATAAATGATACAAATGTCAAACAAAACGAACTATTTCATAAAAGAAGTTTTATGCATGCAACAATCTCCTTAGAATTTCTAAAAATTATGAATTGTGACTGTCGCGCAAAAAATGGCGCCCTTCGGTAGCTTCCGGTAGCAGATCCAATTCTTCTGATGTCGTATGTCCAACCGGATAGCCTCGGACGCTGTAAGATTTTGAATCAGTATCTTCCCTCCCTCTTTACTTGAAAATGGATTATTCCATCAAGTATTTCGGAAGCTCACAACAGGAAGCGGAAGTAACAGAACTTCTTTCAGCTGCTAATGCTGCAAAAGAATAAAAAAGTGCTTCAGATTCTTTGATTGAAACAGAAATGCTATTCGAAGTATTGCGTGTGTTTCCTTTCTCTGTTGTTGGACACTATTCGTTCAGAGTGAAAAAAAATTCCGACAGACCTTAATTCATCAGATTTTGACTTATCTAAAGGATAAAAACGAGTATAGAAATAAGTAGCGGCCACATAATCTATCTTCGAAATTGGAAATGTAAAGCTATATAATTTCGCACAATGGCTGTTTCCTGTAAACGTTCCATTTTTAATGGTAAAAAATAAAAATAGTTTTCTATAACAATGAGTCACGGAACAAGACTAAAATAAATACAATAGCAAAGTTCCAATTTTCTGTTATAGTTTTAAGTGATAAATGAAACTGACTCTTAGTAAAATAAACATTTCTTATTTCTATGTAAAAGGTTTTCCCTTTCAAATTTTCTAACTTCTGTAACTATAACATATTTCCGGTTTTACATGAAATTGTCTTTTTAAGCAAGTAAAAAAACCGTTTGCAAATAGAAAATAAAAAAAAAATGAATAAAAAATGAATGGAGCAGAACTAAGGCAGCAATAGTTTGAGTGACATTTTTAGCCTTTTGGACTTTGTCCAATAAAAAACATACATTACCATTTCCATAAAAGTTTATGTGAAAACAGAAAGACTTAGAACATTTGTGATTAATACATTTCCATTCATTTCATTGCTTTTTATTAATAAAAAGACAAAAATATTTCTTTTATCCTGAAAAAATTATTTATAACACTGCTTTCTTTTCATAACATTGCTATTAGAAGAAAATAAAATTTATTTGTTAGTAGAAATATTTTCACATAAAAAAACACTAGTATTTTTGACCAACATAAAATAATTCATATTTAATGTATGGAAATAATAAGATGTTCCAATTACTAAGGAAATGAAATGTTCTCATAGCTATTATTAAATTGATTGTTTATGAATAAAGAAAATCCTTTGTATTAGACAAAATACAGGGTGTCCGAAAATTGTGGGAAAGATTTCAAAAATTAATTAAAAAATAACCTAACAATCTTACAACTACTGTCTTTTTTTCAATTCCTACTATTTGTTCACACTCTCCCTATATATATTTATATATCTTGTTCAAATTTTCAACCGTTAATAAAATACTTTTTATTCATCCACTCAAGTTCAAATACATTTTTCTAAACTTGTAGAGATGACACTTGATGTTAATAGAGCTTTTTCAAATATTAATTCATTAATTAAATTTAATTAATTAATTTTAGTTTTATATGGGGAAAGCATATGTCGCCCTGAGTCGTTTGGTTCGAATTTTTCTCAGTAGATGGAGCTAGGTTTGCCAGCTTCTAGACCTAATATCCTTTGTCTTCTGGTATGTTCACGAAGGCGTCATTTTTTCATGCATTTTTGTCAGTGACGAAGCGTGTAGATCGCTGACCTAAGTAGGAATTGACTTTAAAATTTTTTTATATTACTTGTTCTAAATGAGAGCGCATTTCAAAAAATTTTTCAGATAGGAAACGCGCCGTTACGGTGGTCGAGGTTGCCGTAAATTATCGAAAATCTCCCATTTTTGAGAACCAGTATCTGCGAAACTATTAAACTTAGAAGAAAAATAAAAGCATGCATTTGTAGAGAATGTTAATTTCTTTAATTTGCTAATTAACATGTAATGTGAAAACTGAATATTTTTTGAGATATGCAAGACAAACTAAAGAACGAAACCAGAAAACGCCCATCGGTTTCTGCCGATTGGTAGCCATTGCGTTCGGAATTCTCTCGCTGTAGCAATTTTAGAACGCCGTAACGCCGTGTTACCTATCTGAAAAAAAACTTTTTTATTTGCTCTCTCATTTTAAAAAAACTTAGTTGTAACATTATTAGGTTTTTTCAAATTAATTTTTGAAATGTGTTCCAGAATTCTCGGACACCCTGTAAGTTTGAGTGCAGCAACAAAACTGTTGGTTTTGATACACTAAGAATAATGAATCTTATTAGCGTTTTGATGTTTGTGTAATTTTCTTAATAATGAAATTAATTAATTTTCTAATTAATGAAAGTAACCAAAGTCATTCTTTCCATTCAAAACGGTTATTACTAAAAAACCTTGCTCAATTAACAGTTAAAACTGACTACAGTTAAAAGTGCACGCACAAGTACTAGACACTGTGCTGGAGTATCAACAACTATAAATGCATGGCAGAAAAATAGTTTTTGAAAAACATTCTTCAATATTACTGGAATCAAAATATGAAAAATAACCAAAGTGATTCTGTTCCATTCTAAACGTTTTATTAGAAAAATTTTCCATTAACGGTTAAAACGGGCTTACAGTTAAAAGTGCACGCACAGGTACTTGACACCGTGTTTGATAAGAATTAAAACGAAATAAAAATCTCCTGATATAACAGTAGCAGGCTCAAAACTGGACTTTCCTTCTCCCTCGTTAGGCGGTCATTTTTTTACAATTTATTTTGCTCGTTATTCGAGATGCTCAAAGTTCCACGTGTTTATATTTTTTCCAGTCTTGGTTGACATGATATTTGGTTAGCTTAAAATTTTCATTATAAGACTTTACTGTTCCAATAGAAAGATTGGGGAAAATATTTAGAGTCAGCTTATTTCACAACAAAATAGCCAAAACGAAATTGCATGGTTGTTCTTTGTACAGATATTAAACGTGACCATTGTACAACATTGCAGTTCCTAAACCCCAATGCACTCGGATGGGTTAACTGTAATTACACCTTCTTCATCAGAGTGTCTGACAAGGGTTTATCTGTGGGGGATTCCCATCATCTTGTCAATAGATGGATCACCCTCCCGTTGAAGGTTGGGGATTTCTTTGTCTCGCACGGATGTCTAGAAGTGAAGGAAGTGAAATGAAATTAAGGAGAAAGAGTTGGATATCTAATTACGTTTTCCGCCTCTTTAGGAATTCTGCAATTGCTGTCGAGGTTTTTCCTATCGTTTATGTCTTTTCTGAGAAAGGAATGTTTCAGTTTCTTTTTAAGAAATTCTGTTTTTCTTATTTGGTGGAATTTTTAAAATTCTTGAACCGGTTACATTGAACATTTACCGAAATTAAACATTTTTCAAATAGTCAAACCAATGTAAACAAAGTTAACTAGCCTTACTTATGTTCTTTCAGATGAATGAAACATTATGCTTTAATTTTAAGGTATTGACTGACTAAAGTATTGACTCTGTGATTAAAATTAATCTTTTTTCTAAAGTGATAACTAATAGCAGATTAATTATCAATTGAATAGCAGAGTAATTTATGTTGTCAAACGATGTTGAAAAAAGGCCTGATATTGAGAATTACATTTTATTGAATGAAAATTTTAAATTAAAAGAGTTGGGAATAGAAGCTTTCAATAAAAAAGAATGTTCTTTTTGTTTGTATTCTACTGTTTAAAAGATTGCACATTCGAATATCCAATCACAGATTATAATTCGGATGGTGGAAAATATTTTTTATTTATTCCATTTTTGTTTCATTAACTGCAATATAGCATTTTTGAAAAAAGGACAGTTTTTATCTTTTTCTAAAATCTCGATTATTCTGCTACTTTTCTTATAAGTGAAGCAGCATTTATCCGAAAAGAGTAATATAAGATAAGAATCCATTCTTATTTTTGAGAATATCATGGCTGAGGAAAATGTTCGTTTCAGAAAAATTGTTAAGCAATCAAAGAAAAACTAAACGAAACATACAAATTTTGTGTGTTTTATTTAGTATATTATAGTTGGAGTATAGAACAAGACGAAAACCAATTTAAATAACAAATACATAAACAATGTTCTTTTGAAGATGATACTGGTTCTGATAACTAAACTAACTCTTTTGTGTTAAAAATAACAAAAAAATTTTGAATATTATTTCCTAAGTTGGCAGCAAAGATTTATTCTTTTAATATTTATAAGATTAAATGATGAAAGCAAACCATTTTTTTATTTTTAAAGGTTTTTTATTTACAATATGTTTTGATAAAATATCACTTGATGATCATATATTGACTTCACTCCCCAAATATGCAGCTAGAAGTACTAAGGCAACAACAACAAAACTCATGATTTCACAAAATATCTTACCTCTTTGAAATTTTTTAACATTTAAAATAAATTTCAAAATTATATTTCAATGAAGTCATTATTATATAGCTACTTTAAAATATCAAATCGTTCTTTGAAAAGGAAAACTACAGCAATTTGTTAGAGTGTGAAATTTATTTTAAATATCCATTTGTTGCTAAACACTTTATACATTTTCTTTTTGTCTCCCAAACCTTTTATTTTAATCTCCACAAAAAATGATTTATTTGCTTAAACTAATCTAAAGCAATAAGTACTAAATACAGCATGCAAACAAAATGGTTCTTCTTGTTTATTGCTTTATTCCTTTGGTAACTACTATTTTACTATCAACACGAAAACAATGCAAAATCTTCTGATTTAAGCATGAAAAAGAAAAAATAATCTAAAAAAATTTCTGATTATACTATTTGTATTCTTTAGTTCCTCCATATTTAAGCCGAGTTCGACAAATAACTCGTTCTGTTTCAAAAACATTTATTTTCACATCACGTTAACATATTGTGATATTTCTAACTAATAAAAACACATTTTGTAAAATTATTCATTCTAAGACTATTATTAAAATATTTTTAGAAAGGAAATAATTAAATAAAAAATAGGTTGGCACGAATATATATGAAGAAGTAATAGAAAGAGAAAGACAATGACTTATTTGTCTTTTGTGAACGTTGCATAGCAACGAGAAAGAAAAAAAATATTTAAAAAGAATTTGATGTTGATTAAATTTGTGATGTTGTTGTATATAGTTTGTAAATATTACGTGTTAAAAAATGTCTGTTCTTTCTTTAATAGTCGTAAATAAATGTGTTGTATTGGAAGGTCATCAGTATTGTCATTGGACAGTCATCGTATTTCATATAACGTTGGAAATACAGTACAAAATGTACACAGACAATAAAGCGCATCACGAACAGGAATACAGTCGTAGAACTGTTGCCAGAACATATTAACAGAATTCTGGAAGAACACTAAAAGAAAAAAAAAATTCAAAGCAAACGATAAGTAATTTCCGATTCAGAAACGTAAACAATTTCTGTCAGGAACACTACTACTAGGAAATATGCAACAACTGTTCAACAACGGATTCCGAGACTTTTGGACGATTTTACACCGGAAAGGGTTGTCAGGCAATGTGTCATATGAGCGCATTTCCGGAGTTCTTTGTTAGATCACGCTCAGTAAAACTCAGACATCATCCTTCCATTCTTCACTTTCCCCCTATTTTGATGAAAATAACTCCGCCCGGCATTTGCGCAAAAGCGCGGAGAGTTTCCGAATCCGTTGCTAAACAATATCTGGATTTTATGCATTATTATCAGAAAATGTCTTTGCTAACTGCTTTAACATTCTTAATATAATGGAAAAGATTATGGATGAAATTAATACAAACTAATCATGACTGAAACTAATAACTAAATACTTTTAAGAAAGTAATTTTTTGTTTTCTTTTAAAAATTAATTTTAACTCATTTTGTGTTTGTTTTAAAATTAATGAAGTCAGCAAAAAAGTATCCCCATATCAATAAAATCCAATTTTACTGAAACGCATTTATATCAAAGAAGATTAACTTCCGGTAACTAGATAATTAAAGATTTTTATTTGTAGCTGCTGTTTTTGCTAAAACACTTCATATATGGTTTCTGATTAAACTGATCGTTGAATTGCTATGTATATAAGCAGAAAAACAAGAACAAATATATTATCGAAACATTAGAGAAATTTAAATTAAGAAAGGCACTTTTCAGAAATACTTAAAAACAGTTTTTGCTTTCTAAGGGTTTGGAACAATTTATTCAACATAAGACTTATGAGATTTCAAAAGGATTAAAATTAATGCTTCTTTCTATACAAAAATTACGAGTAATGTCTGAGTCGATTAAAAATAGTGATAAGTTTTATGTATAACAAAATGAATTTGGTGCGAACAGTTATTTTCTTCTTAAGGTATGTGCCTACCTTCCAGGCACGGATTTGGAGCAATCAGCTAAAGGCGTAAACAATGTCCAATCAATATACAGGTGTTCTATAAAAAACAATTCTAAAATGAAAACATTCTCTAGAAATAAAATAAATTCAAATGTTGAAAAACACCCTCGGCAGATCCATTACAGAATTACGAAAGAACGGCAATATTTTTAAATCCTAAATCATGCTGTCAGTTTCAGTTCACTACCCTTTTCGACAGTTGCATATGACGAGAAACTCGTCACCACTAATCTCAAGAGTGTGACCCATCTGCTGAAAGGATGATGGGACGTCCCCCAAGAAAAGATCCTTTCAACACACTTTGAAGAACTGTGTAGAAGAGTGTGCTTTAGAATTCAGAATTTTAGAAATTTTGTATAAGTAGAACAATGAAATAAAGCACAAGATGAAGTAAATGGGATCTAAAACATTTTAAGGTGACTATAAAAAACGAATTACATGGTGTGAGAATTTTGAAATTTTAAATAAAAGTATTTAAGAAAAGTAAAAGGAGACATTTGTTGACGGTGGCAAAAACAAACCAAACGCCATTCTCGAACTCAAAGTAAACAGGTGTAAGCAACGTAACAAGCCAACCGCACCAGTGGGAACTTGTTCAGGGCTCTCCAGTAGATGCCAACCCATTATTAGATCGCTTTTCGGCTTACTATTATTCGATGCAATCTGAATTATTGCACGGGCATTGATCGAACGCAATGCAACGGAAACAATCTGTCAAATGCTCCCGTGGAACTTTAAACTGCCGAACCAGTGCGCTTACTCAACGGCGGGGGGGGACAACGCTTTAGAAATACAATGACATTTCGAACAGGTGCGTTCTATGTGGTAGGAGAGATTCATGTTCTTCGGCCAGCTATGAATTTGGGAATATTTTGTCCAATTCGTAGTCGAATTGAAGCATATTATTGCATATTATGTGTTTTACCAGAGTTAACGAGTATGTATTTGTATATATAAAGTAGCTGAAATACACGGCATTGCACGGGATTGAATTATTTTCATGTCTAATATTTTTAATTTAAAAATTGTTTTTGTTTAAAATATTATTACACACACAACCATTTTATAGTATGAAACATTTTGTTAATGAAAATATGAATTACTCCTAGAAAATACGCAGAATAGAGTGTGAGATAAATTCTATAGAGAACACAAAAAAATGACCCACATATTGTTAATAATTTACAATTGAAATTGGAGGACCTATTATTTTTTTGTCAAAGCTCCATTGACGATTCCATGTCTGTAGATTCCTTTTTGATATCCCAACTCTTAAACAAGCTCTAAATATTGTTGCGAAAATCGTCCAATGTGTGTACGTGAATGTAGTCCAACAAGCAGGATCATAGAAAACAATGACGCCTTATTCCACGAATATTCTAGAAAAACACGAAGCACAAATAACGGAACTAAACAGAACTTGTATAAATTAAAAACACAAGTAGACATTAGATCACTGATAAATATCAGTAACAGCACTTTCATTAGCGTTCAGCGTCCATCAGTTCACCAATTTGAAATTTTTCAGAAAGTTCCAGGTTTCGGTTCCTATGAGGGATAGAGCCATAATTCTTGAATTTTCTAGAACATACATTTTTATCGCCAAGATCGGGGGTTATTAGCCTTGCAACAATTAAGAGTGTCTGTAAAATACTATTTTTTACTAGAAGGCTAACATTGCGGTGAAAACGGTTTTACAAATTCGTAACAAGATATTAAACTTTCTGAAAGTTCCGGAATCTATTTTACTATGGCAGAATGAATACAGATAGGACCGGTTTGTTTGGTCTTTCCGTCGAAAAAACTATCTAGTGCAACTATGCATATTTCCTATCGTTCGTTCAAGGATATTAAATCGGTAATGTAACCTCCCTCTTTCGGAATTAATTATTTATAGCCTCACCCGACACATTATAAATTTTTCCGAATTTTGGCAAATCAGCAGTAGCCATGGACCGACGACGCTCGAAATTCTCCGAGCCTATCCGAGTAGCAATAACTTCGGAAATCGATTCAGCGCTGGCTGTATGGGATGCATAAACTTGTGCATCCGAAACTTTTCTCTTTTCCGAGGCATATAACTCGGAAGGTATCGAAAAGTTTACTCGGCCAGAAACCAGTTGCCCTCTATGAAACGAGACATCGATTTTGGGGTCTTGAAAATTTCCTCCGTTCGATAAACTCGAAGAAAGACAATGGAACGAGTTCTTAAATTGAAAGATTTGTTATTTAGCTATAAAGAAATAAAACTGTTTTCCGTCCTCGACACTGGCTCGAAGCTAACAGCAAAATCCTATTTTCTTCCTAATTTCAATTTAGTTCGTTATTATTCGAATTCGGAATTGTTCGCGCTGATCTTGTTTGCTTACATCGGTGAATTGTTGGACTCATTTTTAGGAAATAATCGAGTGCATTAGAAGTGAATTCAGTTGTAATTATGAAGGAAAAGAAAAACTTTTTGGTCATTTTGTATTGTTATTTTTTTATTAGATATTCTACTTTGTTTCCATATTAGTTGAATTTTAACGCCTGCAAAAAAATTATATTTTTCTGGTGTTTTGTAAACATAAAAAATGTCTACCTTCAAATAATAATTGTAGATGGCAGCACGGCTCTTCTTTTCTGTTGATATGTCTCTTCCTTCTCCCGAAGTTGCAAATGTGAGCTATGCAACATCCACAAGTTGCATGTTACCCTTGTATATAAAGAAAATAATACCTCCTTTTTTCTACTCCTACGTATACTACTCTAGTAGAACGCTAAGCAGGTTCCCACTGGTGCAGTTGGGTTGTCACGCTTCTTACACCCGGTTACCCCGTGTTCTAACCTTGCGCTTGGTTTGTTTTTGCCAGCGTCAGGAAATGTCTCATTTTCCTTTCCTTAAATTCTTTTATTTAAAATTTCAAAATTCTCACCCCATATCAATTGTTTTTTATCCTCTCCTTAAAATGTTTTAGATCTTGCTTATCACATCTCGTGTTTTATTTAATTGTTCTACTTATACAAAATTTCTTAAATTTTAAATTCTAAAGCTGAGCGTATTCTTTCGTAGGGATTCTTATGGATCACTCTAAATGAAAATTACGTGTCTCTTCCAAGAATATAAAAAAAACCTCTGATATAATAATGATCAACATTCATTCATTCAAATAATTGACAAATAATTAGGACTTTTATTCACCATGTTAATAATTCATTAGTTATAGTTACATAGATGGCAGCACCAAACAGCCTGGCAGCAAAATGACCGCTACAAGGCTTCTTTTCGGTTTGCTGAAAGTTCTTACTACTTTCATAGTTTTATGTACTGAAAGTATTCCTGTTCTTTTTTTCAAATGATAGTCTATTAAAATTTTCTTATTAAGGGGTCATTTTATGACCCCAAGCTTCAGGAAAACTCCGATTCCTAGAAAACTAGCCACCTGTTCATTCTTTTCTTATCAGTAGCTGAGTTTGTGCTGCCTCGAGGAAGCGGTTGTCGTTGATTGACCTAAGGTGATGAAATTCACATCTTCATAAATTGATAATATTTAGACTAATCGAACCTAAAATCGATCCTATCTTCCGATCCGGTTTTTTATAGCCGGTTATTGGTTTTTTTTAAAAAAAATATAACCGGTTATAACCGGGACCGAAAATAACCGGTTAACCGAAACAAAAACGGCTTTCGATTAAAACCGGACCCCCATAAAGCTCTGCTATTTCACTCAATGTTTAGATCTTATTTTAACCAATTAATTTATAAAAAAAGTCTAATTTGGGCTTGTGTTTTTCTTCTGTTCACCAATTCAGTTTAAATTACAAATGCAAGTCAAAATAGATCACTTAAGTTTTTTAAATTTTTATCATTGCAAGCGAATCGAAATTAAAGAGATGCAATTGTAGCTTTCAAATCATTACTTCGAATAAAGTGAGAGATTGATTTCAGTAAAGAACTGCCAAATGCTTGCCATTACTTTTCGCTAAATAATTTCAGCCCTTGTCTTTTCACATCAGCTTTAAAAGCTGAAGACACCATGATATATATGCATGTTCTAGTAGTAGTACAAGGGGACTCTACCTCCTAACGCTGAGCAGAATGCAGCTATGGAGTTATTGCGGTGAAAAAATTCAGCCATGTGCAGTTAAGTGGATGGTGAACTTTGAATTGGAAAATGTTTGCTAATAAAAGATTTCTACTGCTTTTATCAATGAAGGAATGGAGAAAAGTAGTTGTGGAGAAGATCAACACTTCCTTCGACCACCAAACGACATTTCTCTGCATTCATCTTTTCCAAAATGAAACATTTTTCAGAATTTATCGAATATTCATAATGGAATGCCACACTAACCCTTCACCTCATTCATCGATGACGATTCCATTTACGATTCAGCGTCTGGAAGAAGGAAGTTAACTCTTTTTCTTGAAGACTTTATCTAACTATAAAGTCTTCAAGTGAAATGTATTTCATTAAGTTTAAGAAAGCGATTTTTGACCACTTCTTCGTTTCTGTTAGGTGCGCAAAAGAAAAAATAAATTTTGAGCTTATTAATCGTCAGTAAGCATTTTATTGAAAAAGAAATGTAAGGTTTCCTAAATATTGCAGTTTATCGTATTAAGGTGTGCTAGCATTAAAACACAATTCCGGATGGAGATCTTTATGACCTTGAATTTCAGCTCTCCCTTTTCAAACATTAACTATTTTTGGAGACTAGCTTATGTACAGAGTTTTGGGTAATTTAAGTGTTTATTTGATTTCTCTGAAAATTAGATTAGTTGTTAAAAACAATCGTTTGATTAAATTTCGCTTTTAAGGGAGGTTACATGAGTTTAAGATGACGACACGTGAGCCAGTTCTACGCTCTTCTGCAAGATATAAACGTTAGAATATTTTTCTTCATTACTGCAGTGCAGAGATTCCCATCCTGTGGTACACGTACCCCTGACCCATCTATCAAAGAAATTCCACCTCATAACTTCTATTAATCTTTCGTATTTTCAGTTTGACGATAGTTGCCTCACATTCTGAAACACTAACTGCAAAATCCTCCTTTGATGAGATAGGTTCAAATTCGGCTTTTAAACCCAATTTCAAGATGCTTCGTTTCTAAAGAAAATCTGATTACTTTTTGTTAAATACTAGCAATAGAGCTTGGAAAACCTCACTAGAAATCGAAAAGTGCGGTGTTTCTGAAATTTTGGCAAATCAACAGTAGCCATGGACCGACGACGCTCGAAATTCTCCGAGTCTATTCGAGTAGCAATAACTTCGGAAATCGATTCAACGTCGGCTGTGTGGGATACATAAACTTGTGAATCCGAAACTTTTCTCTCTTCCGAGGCATCAAACTCGGAACGTATCGGAAAGTTTACTCGGCCAGAAACCAGTCGCCCTCTATGAAGCAAGTCATCGATTTTGGGCGAAAAGAAAAGTTTCCTATCGCTCATTTTGGGGTCTGAAAATTTCCTCCGTTCGATAAACTCGAAGCATTACAATGGAACGAGTTCTTAAATTGAAAGATTTGTTATTTTGCTATAAAGAAATAAAACTGTTTTCCGTCCTCGACACTGGCTCGAAGCTAACAGCAAAATCTTATTTTCTTCTTAATTTCATTTTAGTTCGTTATTATTCGAATTTGGAATTGTTCGCGCTGATCTTGTTTGCTTACATCGATGAATTGTTGGACTCATTTTTAGGAAATAATCGAGTGCATTAGAAGTGAATTCAGTTGTAGTAAATTTTATGAAGGAAAAGAAAAATTTCTCTTAAAAAACCTTATTTTCTTTGAAAATAATATCTCCTTTTTTCCTGTTTCACAGTTGCCCATCTTTTTCCTTATGTGAGAAACGGTATTTACACAAAAAGAATAAGATACTGTAAGAATACAGTTGCTTTTTTTGTAACTGTTTTTAAGAAAGAAAAATTTCATTTCAGAATAGTTGTTAGGCAATAAAAAATGCTTTACGATAGTGAAAGAAATACAATATTATATAAGACAGATCAAGGATTTTTTTCAATTTTGAAAAAAAATGCTGGTATAGATAGACGATTCTTTAAGATCTAATTCCGATAGCTACGTTTGTATATTCAAAAAATAATATGAACCAATTTTTCTTAAAGCTACAATATATAAACTTGTCATTTGGAAGCAACTTTTTATTATTCTGCGCTCCGACATTTAATGAGAATATTAGTTAAAACAACCTCGTTCAGTATCCATAAAAATTTCTACCTTGTACTTTTATAAAGAATTAATCGAAATTTGATTTTAACATTAAATAATTCAAGCTTGATTTAGTAGCAAATAAGAATAAGGAAATAAGAATTCAGTTATAGTCTTCGAGTTATTTTTTAAATAAAAAATAACATCACAAAATTTAACACGATAACTGCAAGTAACATCTAACTGCTTGTTACCTTACAACATGCTGTGAAGTCACTTTTGTTTTCTGCTTTCAAGATGCATAATGTATTCTAAAATTTAAGTGGTTTATTTTTCAGCTGTTTCATGCTTGCCACGATACAATTTTGTAATAGATTTTGTCACCCGCAGTGTGAGCTGGTAAGCTGTTAGACGGCGAGCGGTACTGGAAGTGCCGTTGCTGTTATTATTAGTGATTTGCTGCCTATCTGTGTTGCTAATTTCTGCAAGTGCTGTTTTCACTGTTACCTGCTCTTCATATTTCCCGGAATATTCGATAATAAATCATCATTCTCCATTATTCTGCTTGTTGGACTGTTTTCTCCGTACACACACCGGACTATTTTATGTAGCAATTTTCACCAAAAATGGCGTTTTCTAGATTTTAATCGAAAAATTAAAATAACATGTTACTTCAGTGTACAAATGCGGTGGAGCAATATCTTTTGTGGAATGCCTTTAGTGCATATTTCCATCTATAATTTGAATAATTTTTAAAATATTTCTGATGTAAGATATTTTGTATGTTGAACGTTTTGTTTTGACTTCTAGAATGAAAAATTAGTTGCTGAAAATATGTCTTGGGATTTGTAGCAAATTACACGAATCTTTTATAGCATCCAAATCAATATTTTAAAATGATTAAAATAATTTAATTTATAATTCAATATCGAAGATTAAATTTCTTTGGCGAGCCTACAAGCAACGAAAAAAATTTAAAAAAAATATGAAAACAAAGAACTCCGACAATGGATTTATCAATAACCCCGATTTAATCGCAACTCAAGTGTAATTTAGCTCAACACTAAACCGAGATCTAAAAGAAATAATATTTGTCTTTTCTAGCGGTATTCATTACTTTTTTCATTCATTTGAGTTCATTCGTTTGGAAAGAATGAAATGAAAGAATTAATAAAGGACTTGAATTCCATCGAGATAAAAGAAAACACAAAGATTTGTAAGAATTATATTTTTATGAAAGAAAATTTTTAAATTAAAAGGATTGGAAAAAGAAAATTTCAATCAACTGAAGATTTTTTCTAATAGTGTTCCGTTGTTCATAAAAATGTTTAAAGCAACAATATCGTTTTTAACATTAGATCTTTTTTATTATTATTATTTTCCGTTGCATTTTTTCTTTGATTATATCCGTGGGTCTCAGTGAAGTTGTAAGGAATTTAGAACTATTTTTTAACTCGACTTGTTTTTTTGTTTGCCAGAATAGAATATTATAACCGAGTTTCCACTCGTTTCCTCTTGTGATAGAGGTTTGAAATTCTGTACACTTGGGGATTCTAGTGACAATTTTATTATTTTCAAAGCTTAATCATAAGTTAACCCTTTCAAGTTCACTATATGTTTCGTTTCGAAAATTACTAAATTTATTTCAAAAATGAGTATTATTGTTTAGCAACGGATTCGGAAACCCTCCGCGCTTTTGCGCATGCGCCGGGCAGAGTTATTTTCATCAAAATAGGGGGAAAGTGAAGAATGGAAGGGTGATGTTTACATTTTACCGAGCGTGACCTAACAAATAACTCCGGAAATGAACAGAACTCCGCTCATATGACTCATTGCCTAACACCCCTTTCCGGTGTAAAATCGTCCAAAAGACTCTCTACATGTGTTAGAAGTATACGAGAAAGTTTAGGGGAGACCACTCCCGCTGGTTCTTTCATAAAACTAGCAAAACTTAGAAATAATTCTCCAAATCTAGTTACACTGGGAAAAAAGTGAATAACACAAAAAGGGATTTATAAACTAGTGTTGAATGAGGGGAAATGAAATTGAAAGATTCTTGAGAACCTCAAACGCTTAATAATAATGAAAATGATTTTATTGATGTTTAATTACAATAAATGTTTATTTCAACAAATATATTTCGATTGAAGTGATTAATGTATACATTTAGTGATAATCATCCACAAAGCTGAAACAAAGATTTAAACATCATTTAAATTATGTCCTTTAAATGGATAAAGTTAATTTTTTTTATTACAAAATTTCAATGAAATCGACAGCATCTATTTTTCAAAA
>BGPR01009431.1:0-57575 GCA_013235015.1 Araneus ventricosus
ATTTGCATGAACATGTTGAAAAAAAAATTAGTTGAAAACTTAAGGTCATCTTGTAGGGCGTACCAAGATGAAGAAATAAGAAAATGGAACAAAAACAAATAAATAAACTACATAAAAAAAGAAACTCCTGTCAAAAGAGGCAGCTAAAAAGCTGTGTGCAAATGCAACAAAAAAGCAGATAATAAGGCATAAATAAAAAAATAAAACATGATTTACCTAGGCATTCTAGAGATAGTGTAGTCCCGACAACTATGCCAGTAATTAAACAGAGAGATACTAATGAAGACTAAGCAAAAACTTTAGCCTCTACTGAAAATAAACTTGCAGGGGATTCAAATACATCCTTTATTGAAGAAAAATCTGTCAAAGATAGGAGCCCTCCAAAACAAGGGGTGAAGCGTGTTAATGGAGATCTGTTACCTACAAAAGCCACACAAATATAAAAAAAAACTGAAAGAAAACAATTTCTTTAACAATTAAGGAAATGTTTCAAATAACAATAATGCTAAATGAATCTGTCATTGTAACTGTACAATATATCTACCCTTCTCGCTTTATAAGGTGCAAAATCATTGTGCTGTTACTTTTGCAAAAATGTATAAAAATGAAAGAAATAAAACAGAATTCAGTATATGATACATTATTATAATTTATAAAGAGCTAATACACTTTACACAATTGCATGAAGCAAAGAAATTATTTGTCCTTATTTTTATTTATTTTTTGAGCTAACTAAAAAAGAAATAAAATAATTTTTCCCAAACTTCTGTTTGGTGTATGTTGCATCTTGGTGGTGTACAGGTGGTAAATATGTTTTAATGTCTAATTTTGTATTTTCTGATGCCCCTGATGATGTGTTAAACTTGTTTGTTAACTTTTAATGTGAATAATTTAATAATAATTTAATATTCTTTTTCTTATTTATACATACTGAATTATGAATAATTAAGTTATTAATTATTATAGTGTAATATTTTCATCATGTTGTGTGTTCTGATGTTTTACTTCTTAAAACATCTTTCGCATATAAATTATGGTGCAAATTTTTTGCTTGCATATGATTTCAGTCTTTTTGCTTTTTTGCTAATCTCATCCCTGTAATAATATTAATTACAAGATTGTTTACCTGTGCCTGTCATGCGCATTGCACCTGATGGAGGGTTAATTATATTAACTGGATGTGTTATGTAAAATTATGTGTTTTTGCAATTTAATTGGACACAACACAGTTTGGAAACAACTCCAAAATACACATTTTAAAATATATCTGTTTTTTCAAAGCATTACAAAGAAATTCCAATGCTGTATTTTCCAGGATAAGTAATGGATTATATGTAATCTTTTGTGCAATGTGTTTCAGTGAATTCATTCTTTCTTAGCGAACTGCTCACTCTGAGGTACCACTTTCAGTAGTGAAGCTGAAATCCATACTGTGATTGTTCCCATATTGCTGAAACATTCACCGTATGGATTTCATGTATGGTATTTATAAATATGAAACAAAAAAAAATCATGGTTAGCTAGAATCATTTGGTTAAATTTTTCAAATATATGGATGAATTTCCTGTTTTGTTTATTTACATTAAATTGTGGTGACCATGTAATCCCGGTATAATGCTATGTCAATGGAATCTTCAAAGTGGAAGTCCAAAAGCCTTGCAAATAAGGTCAAGGTTTTTACGAAGCAGAAACTTCATCCATATCTTAGTACAGTGATGGAAGAAAATTTCACATGTTTAAAGTAGCAGCATTTTTTTTAATTCTTATTTTAGGTTGCACAGTACTTGAAGTTCTCTGACGTAGAGCTCAAAACATTTCTGCATAAATTTAATGAAGAGGAAAATAAAGAAATAGAGAAAATAGTCAAAAGGTAGGTGCTTATTTTTGTTTTGATAATTGACTTGATCTTAAATTGTTGAAATATTTTGTTTTCTGTGTGGAAGCTTTCCATTTTTCTGTTGTAATTTATCTGTATATCTCTACTAATAATAAAGGAGAATGTGTGTTGGCACTCTACAGGACAGACTGATAGACCTAGAGCAACGAAATTTGGCACAAACATACTTCGGAGGGTGGGAATGTGCACCTTGGAGCCGTTTATTTGAAATTCTAATTAGAATTTTAATTAATTAAAAATTAAGCTAAATTTTGGTGTTTTTCCTTAATAACTTACGAAAATATTACAGCACAAGAATTATGTTTACACCATCTGAAAATTTAAAACATTATCTTTTCAATGATATCAATTAAGTTGACGTATGATTTTTTTTTTCTAATTTTAATAAATTTAAAAAAATATTTTTTGGTATAGTTTACAATACTTTTCATTGTTGCAAAGCATTTCAAACCGTTGTCATTGTTTAAAGAAATGCTTAATTGCGTGTTTTTCTTCCATTGTTTAAAGCTAAGAAAATATGTAGCTGGATTTTACTTTCTTCAATTTTTCTGAGAAATCTGTAAAGGAAGTTCTCAAGGTAGTAAGTATATAATGAAATAATCCAGTGAACTGAAAGATTAACGTCGCTGTGCTTTAATTCTTTTTATCAGTGTGTTTTAAGTCAATTAGCATGCTTCTGGGCGTAAAATGTGCCGCGCCATTTTAGCGTCGAAATCAAATGCGTATTTTGCATTAGTGTAGGACAAGGAACAGAACAAGTGCAGGGCTACGAAAAGAACGCGGGTTAAATGTCTGTAGCAATTTGAAGTTTAGAACTACTTTGTTAAGAGAACCAAGAATATATAAAGTTATGCATAAGGGATTCAGTTGAAATTTTATTTCCAGCGATCAAGTTGGTCGCCAAAGGTGGCTAGTATATTATAAAATTAGTTTTGTTTGGGTGAAATTTTAACAAACGTTTGTTTTGTTAAAAAAAAGTTTTTTTTGTGTGTGAAAATCATTTTTTTTTTTTTTTAAATAGAGAATTGCAAGCTTTAGGCAGGTGAACAAGTGGTCTGTCTACATTTTTCTTCTCAGTTGTGCTAATGCCTACCTAATTGTAGTAAAGTGCATGAGCTTTGTGGTGCATACTTTACTAATAAAGATTATCTTCATAAAAAAGACATAAGCTAGAAGTCTATTTTGTAAAAATATCTCTTCTGTTAACCAATTCTTCTGTTTTCTGATAGAAAATGAAGCATCTTAAAATCATCCTTATATTTAAAAATTATGGAAAAGAGTATTGTTTAAACATTGCATAACCCAGCCAAAATTTATTAAAATGTTATTATAGAATATGCTAACTACATTAATTCCAGTTTACACTGTAAGTTAACCCGAAATCTTTTGAATCATTTGCTCTATATTTGCCGCAGACTCCAAATTTAGACTAGCATTTCTCAACCAGTTGGCTTCAATGTCCCATGACAAATATTCCCTCCATATATCAGCAAATGCTAACAAGCAAAAACAATGCTTGTCGTAATTGTTAACAAAGAGGCAGAAGTAGCAACAGTAATTTTATTATTCACGAATTATATGCCATAAAAAAACTTCTAAATCGTTGTCAAGCAGCTTAAAAAGAAATTATAACAAACTAGCTCCCTTTGGTGACCAGCTTGTTCACCAAGATTATTTTTTGTGAAAAATTCAATTATATCTTTTATGCATGCATGTCTTGGTCTTAATGGTAACCCCAGAAGAGTATTTTTAAATTTCAAGTTTTGTTAGATATTAAACTTATATTAATTTTATTAAAAGCTACTTTGAAAGCTCTTCTATATTCAAAAAATAAGTCAAATCTCCGTGCCTTGGTTATCAACAGTGGATGAGAAACCCGGGATAAAATATTTGTTACCAGTGAAAGCGATTTGAATTTCATTGCAACAATGAAAAGTGGTGTTGTAAAGTGTACTTAAAAATATTTCTTAAAAATTATTAAAATTAGAGAAAATAATTATATGTAAGTTATATTGGTATCATTGAGAAGATAATGCTTTGAATTTTAAGATGATCAAGTCACTTTTGTGCCGATGTGTGTGGAAGTTGTTGTTGGAAAATGTCACAATTTCACTTAATTTTTAATTAACTAAAAAATCTTTTAATTAACTAAAAAATCTTAAAAATCACTCTCATGTGCACATTTCCACCCTCCAGAGTATGTTTGTACAAAATCTGGCGACTCTAGGTCCAACGAGCCGCCCTGTAAGACAGCAGCAGATATTTGCATTGATTATTAGTAGAGATTATCAAAACTTAGAATTTAGCAAATGTCTGTGGTGTATCACCACATGGTATAATTTTTTTAATTTATATTGCCGTGTTTAGAAAATTCAGATTACTAAGTTTGGCAATGAGATGCAGACCCAAAGGGGATGGTTCGTGAGTGCCACCCAATAAATGGCCCTCAGCAACTGAACTGCGTCAGAGAAGGGACGGGTGCTAATAGAGATGGCAACAAATCTCAAGAAGTGAGAGTTGTAAGCATTTAAGCGGATGTTTGCGTATGAAGTAGTTGAAAGTAAAAGTAGAACTCGCTGATGGCTATAATTTTTTTTTTTTTTTTTCTTCTCTGGATCTATACAAGTGTTATTTTGTGAAGTAAAATAAGATTTATTTTCCATTAAAGTTTTAACATACAGGGTGTACACAAATGAAGTGACACATTTCAAAAATTAATTAAAAATCACTTAAAAATGTTGGAACTACGATTTTTTTTTAATGAGACCAAGCATCTCAAAATGGTTTCCCCTAACAGATAGATAACTTATACCATTGGTTGTCTAGGGGCTCGTAAATTACTGGAAATCAAAAATTTGTTTTGAGCCATTATCTGAGAAAATTTTAAAACTGGAAGAAAAATAAAAGCATGTATTTGTAGGGAATTTTACGCTCTTTAATTTGTTAATTCACATGCAGTGTGAAAACTGAAGAGTTTTCGTGATATTCAAGAAAAACTAAAAAAAGAAGCCAGAAAACACACAACGGCTTCTGCTTATCAGTAGCCATTGCGTACGGAATTTTCTCGCTGTAACAAATTTAGAATGTCGTAACGCCACATTACCTATCTAGAAAGAAAAAAAACATTGAGATTCGCTCTTATTTTTTAAAAAAAAAACGTAGTTCCAACATTTTTAGGGTGGTTTTTATTAATTTTTGAAATGTGTCACTTCATTTGTGTACACCCTGTATTTGCAAAATTATAGATATTATAAACAAAATTTAGATTGTAACCAAATAAAGACTGCTTTTTATGATAAATTGTCAACCTTTCACTGTAACATGGAAAACAGGATTTCAGATATATTACTTTACAACTGGAAGTACGTTGTATTGTGATAGTTGATCCTTTCTGATTTAATGTCATTTAATTTTTCATTATCAGGTACAAAGAGAAAAAGGCTAGAATCCAAGCTCGTATGGATGAACTGAAGGAGATTCAACAAACGGGTCTTTGAATTTGATGAGCTTAAAAACGTGCCTTTTACACAGTGATTCTGCATTTGTTAGAATTTCAAGTGCAGCTTTTGTACATATTTTTGTTTTAACAGTGCAGCTCTTGTGAGAATTGAAGTATCTTATTTTTCATTTTAAATTTGTCTTCAACTGTGTTTCTTTTTTTAAAGTGATATTTATAGCCATAAGCTATTTTTATACATTAGAAAATCTCTGATAATGTGTAAATTTGACTAAGTGCTTTGTGTCCTGTTAATTTGTTTCTCAGTCATAAATGTCAGTTCCTGGAATTCATTACATGCAAACAATGCATTATTGCATTTAAAATGCTTCATTATTTTTATATGATCATTCTTATTTTCAGTAATATGTTCTTTTGAAAACATTTTTACAGGCATTTTATATTAAAAGGACACTATAATAGTCCTTTCTTCTGTACTAAATATTTCAATAGACTTCATATAACGAGTTAACTGTACTTAAAATTTAGGTATTTCAATTATAACTCTTATTTTGTTGCACATGTTTAAAAAAAACTGTCAGTAGTTTTAGATACAATATTTTGATGTGAATATCCCATTTGTATTGACATTTCAGTATGTATACAATCTTGTTCTGTGTATGAATTTAGATGGAAGTCTGAATTTTGAATTCTGTGCATTTTTATTTATTTATATCATGGAAGTTATTAGTCTCGTAACCAACTACTTTGTTTTGAAAAAAATCCCTCAGGACTACATTTTTAAAAAGAACAGCTTTTCAGATCTGAAAAATGTTCGTTTTTCATAATTTTGTCTTTGTCACATTCTCTTAGTATTTTATGATTTATTCTGACCAAAGATCTTATATTTAATCTAAATACTCTCTTAATTGTAACTTTTATTTTGAACAAATAGCGTGAAATTCTAATCTTTTTGTGTTAAAAATTTCACATTTTTCTGGTTTAACTTTATATATATATTTATATAACACATAAACTTTATAAGTTTTCTGGGATGGCCTTGGTTTTTATCTTTCCTTTGGTAAATGGTTTCTACAGTTCTAAACTGTACTTTAAATGTAAGGCAGTTTATTTTGCTTCTTACAAATGTTTGAAAATATAATTGGTTCGGTTTCTTCTGGGTGAATTATCATAGAATTTTTCATTTGAAAATGAACATAACTGTCACTTGTTTCCGCAAAAAAATGCTTCTAAGTCAATTTTTCGAATTCTGATCAATGCCTGATTTAATTTAATTATCTTTTATCAATATCAAATTCACCTCTCTCATTAAAGAATGAATTGAACGATAATCTTGAAAATTCTTGTTGGTTTGAATTTTTATTGTGCCGCAACCCAATAATAATATTAAATTTATTATTTTTATTTTTTCTTTAATTAGTAGTTTAAACAAAGAAAAACACAAAAATTGTGAAAAATAAGGATTTAAGTTATTTTTATTAGAATGGAATGGATAAGAATTAAAAGAAAACATTCTTCCTAATTAACATGGGTAATTATGTCTATTGGATAGATGTTACTTTTAAATTGCTAAATTATGTTTATCAGTACATGTCCTAAAAAATTAAAATTCCTTCATTAAATAAGCTTATCACTAAAATATTATTTCATTTTTTTTTTTAATTTATTTATTTAGTGGTTAAATAAATTGCTCACTGTTGTATAACAGAAGGAATTCTTAAATATACTTTGACTGTACATTTTGCAAACTTAAAATTCAAATAGAAAGATGCATATTTTAATATTCTGAAATACTACGGTGGCCTTATCTTATAAATTTACTTACCTCTACTTTAACTATACAGTTTTAAATATCAAAATTTTCGAAGCATAAGATTATATATCTTTTGATAAAGTTAATTATAAAATAACTGTTAACAGTTTAGGATGTATGGCAAATTGAATATTGACCATAAATATGATCGTGCAGAAACATCCCTAATGTAACTTTGTTGTGAAATTACTTTCATAGGAAAACTTTAAACTAGGAAAGGGGTTCAAATTTTAATCTCTTATACTTTTAGGGTTATTGTGTCCAATCTCATAGAAAAATCATGATATGACAAAAAATATATATAATAGCCTCTTGGTGCTTTCATCTTTGATGAGAATTATGAAAACAAAATTTGTATTAGAATTTAACAACAATATGATTTAATTTATCTTCTGAGTCTTAATAACCAAGCCATTATCTTCTCTTAGTTTTACCGCACTTTCAAAAGTGATAATACATTATATGCTAAAAGTGACAATCTATTTAAATAAAATGAAAACATACAATTGCAGAAATATGAAAGCAAAGTTTAAGAAGTATAGCTATATAAAGATATTTATTTTTATACTATCACCAGCGAATGAAATTTCAAGAAATTGTAGGCTGGTGAGTTTTCAAATATGTCTTGGAAACTTCAATAATGTTTCCAGAGATTATTCTGATAATATTAATTATTCGCTGTTTTGTATTCATACAGTTTTAGTATGCTGTGTGGATTGACATTAAATGTATGGCATATTCAATATGAGTGAGATTGGCAACATTGGATTTGATTGATTGCGGAAAATCATATTGCAGAAAAGAAGAAAAAAAACTTATATTTAGAAATAAGCTCTTAATTCCATGTTTTTGTACAGCATTTGTTTTTCCTAGAATGAAAATGTGCATACATATCTGCATTTCTGGGAATATTACTCCTTATGCCGTATATTTTTAAAGCATTTTTATTGCTTTTCACGAAATGCAAAATCCCACCTTCTAATAATGTTCTCTGGTTGCATTTTAAATAAATGCACAATTTTAAATAATTTAATGTGCTGGTCACCTTGCCATTTTGCTGTTAATAAACCCACCTGTGTATTTTATACAAATGTATGCTGTTGTTGAAATCTAAATGCTTTCTTAATTTAAAATGTACTCGGTGTTCATAATGTGTCATTTTAGGTAACAACATTGATACAGTCAAACGTCGCAAATCCGGAATGATCTAAAATCCGGACCTTTTTCATTCCATAACACTCCCCTCCCCCCAAAAAAATCGTAACTTTTTATCTAACAAATCAGCTTCCAGAATCAGCGGAAACCGCTCATAACCATCTGGGGAGGGAAAGAATTTAACCATGTGTACAACGATGTGCGACAAAGGTATCGCGGGGGGTAACAAATCGCAGAGTTACAATACCTTCCTCCTTCCCCTCTCTAGCACACAAAATGAACTAGTCCAGAATATAAGAAATATTAACAAATAAGATGCGCACACAACTTTCTCTCCCCTTCTGGCTCGCAGAAGATTTGCAAAGAGACTTTATTTCGGAGTCGGACATAATAGTGATACATAAAGTAAAAGAGAAGTTACTTAATCAAAAACCGAAACTAATGAAGCGACTCCCTTTGAATGAAATGTTTTGCAAAAATGTCAAAATTAAAAAGAAATAATATTAATTATGTTTATATATAAAAGAAAGCAAGTAATAAATAAGGTTTTTAAAATTTAATTTGAATTATGTGTTTTATGATGTTAAAATCACTTCTTAATATTGAAATGATCTAAGATCCGGAATTATCCCAAATCCGGAATTGCCGAAGTCCCGACGATTCTGGATTTGCGACGTTCGACTGTAGATGGAAATTTGCTATGTTTTACAATACATAGTACAAATGAACAGACTCTATAGCTTTTAGCAGTCACATCTCTGAAATTTAGAGATGTTATAAATTGTACTTTATCTGCGTGGCTGTAAACGCAGGCATTAGCACAAAAAAAAGGTCTTCTTAAATTTTTTGACTGGTGGTCCATTTTTGAGTGGAAAAAGCTCATATCCAGCAGAGGGAGAAAAAAATTGTTTGGCTTCCATAATTGAAAATTAATTAGAAATTTGAAGCATCAATTATCTAAGCTATATTTGCTTAGAAATATTGATATATCTATTTAAAAAAATGCTCTATGTGAGTTTTTAAACTTTGGTATTTTTCCACATAATCCTGCTCGGGTTTCATAACCACAATTTAAGAAACGCATTAATTTAAACTTTCTGATTTTTATATATTATCCTTAGAAGAAATTGCTTAAATTTTCTATGTATAATCTGAATTTAATATGAATGTTTATACACCTTTTATGGACACTGTGATTTCATGTGTGATGACATTTATCACAAAAGCTTACCTTAACATTTTATAAAATGATACTACCTTAATTATATTTTTAAGTAGTCAGAATGTATATATGGAGAAAAAAACGTTTAAAGGATGTATTGTTGCTCCAGTGATAATATTCTTCAATGTTATGATGTTATAATTGTAAAAATATGATAGAGGAAATTGTAAATTTATTCAAATAACCGATATGTTAAAATCTAAGTGCTTCGTATTGTTGCAGATTGTTCATTCCAAATTGATACAAATGAAACCCGATTATTTTTTACCTGTTCTTTCCCTAATAGAATTAGTCTCATTTTTTTAGTGAAGGAAAGTGAGAAGAAGATTTGTAAATGCATTTAACAGTATACTTAGTAGTAGCATTATTTTGAATTCATCGTTAGTACTTGAAATTTGTAGTGCAAAATTATAGAAACTAACAGTTAGTTTTATAAATACAGTGGAGTCTCCCATAACGAAATCGCTTGGTTCCAATTGAAAATTTCATTATACGGAGATTAGAGATTTTTGCAGTTATTTAAGTAAATGTTCCAAATTTTTCAATAGGTGCGATAAGTTCAAATGTATTTAATTATGATTTTCAATTAAAAATGAGGTAATATATATTATAAATTTGTTAAAATTATACTAATTTTTATTGCATAAATAAAATGCTAAAAAGTTGAGACAATTCACCAGTTTAGAGAATAGTATGTACTTATGTTTATTTTGCTTGAAAAATTCCGTTATTTTACATTGCTTTGCATTTCGTGATGTTAAATTTTCAGAAAAATTTTCGCATTTTAAGAGTGAGTGGTTCCAGAAACAGGCACGTGTGAGCGAATTGGTTGCACAGAAACTATCAGCTGTAACAAACTAACAACTTTTGTCATTTTTGTCTTCCAAAATGACAAAAATCGAAAAGATAAACCTCTGAAAAATTCGTTATAGGGAGACAACCACTTCGTTATATGGAGAATATTTTGAATGTTACTTAACATTCCGATTAAAAATTTCGTTATAGGGAGAAATTCGTTGAAAAGAGACTTCGTTGTAGGGAAACTCTACTGTAGTATTGTATATGCATGTATAATGGTAAAGTGTTATTCTGCTTAAGAAGGAGTACTTTTCATTTTGTAGGGTTTTTTTGTATTGTGCAGTGCAGTTGGTTGAAAAATCTATAAGTGTTATGGTTGTATTAATTGTAGCTATGCAATATGTTGTATCTGGCTTGTTGATTTTTTTAATTTTATTTGTTAAATTTAAATTTGATTCATATTTGAGTGGCATTAGGAAAACTGAACTTGTTTTCAGAGTCATTTAAATGTTTCTAAACAAATCAAGTGCCATTGTAATTATTTTATTTATAATACATGCAAAAATATTAATATGAGTATTTGTTTTATTAGTCATCAAGGATTACTCCACAATTTATGTTATTAAAATTCTGCTTTGTTAACTCATTTATGTTTGTACTGTTAAATAAATACATCAAACAGTGATTTTGAACTTCTTTACTGAAACTTAATTAAACCTGATTTGTAAATTTTCAAGCAGACTAATAATTATAAATTAGAAGAGTACATGCAACGAAGTTAGTACTATACTTATGCACGCTGAAGAACTAAAACATTACGACCAGCACCATCTGAAACCTTATTGATGCACCAGATGTTGCAAGCACAGGTCTCACAATCGTGATTTTTGATGAGCTGTCCCATAACATCCCGCAGATGTTTAATCAGATTAAATTCTGGGAATATGATAGCTAAGACAGTAGATTTAACTCTCGAGTCATGCTCCTGAATCTGGGGGCGTAATCGTTGCCTTGTGGTAGGCCATCGCTATTGGATGAATGTGACTAGCTCAAAATGAAATTCATACAATTCACAACTTTCAAGATGCTGTCTACGATAATCCCAACTGGTGCCGCAGCCGTAATGGTTGTGGAATCGAGCATGGGGTAGTGTTCTGTGTATGATAATCGCAGGTTGTAGGAACCTTGCGAGTAATTTCTCGAAGCACAATCGAGTCGCCACCAACCCGAGTTGTACCTGTCGTCCAGTAGCTGTTCCCCGGCCATCCGGCAAATTTTGTCATCGACCGTGAATATGATGTGAAGAGAATCGGGTTTCATCTGACCAGGCAACACTTTTCTACTGTTCAGGGATACAATGCGGGTGCCCACTGCAAACGTATACCGATGAGTCGGCAATAGCCTTCGGTGGGTCAGTAGCAGTGCAGTCCCTTAACAGCTTCCGCTAAAATGTCCGATATATTTCTGCTGTGCCCTGCATTAAAATCTGCAGCCAATGAATGGCAGCTATTACACTTGCGCCAAACGGGACAGCCTACAGAGCCCTTTGTTTCTGATACTGTATAGACAGTGGATGCGTTGGTTCCTACTGTTTGTTTCCTCATCATTCATCCACTTCCTGTTGACAGTAACTGCCCTAGCCCAAGAATAGCCAAACAGCTTCAACGTTGCCAGGAAGCTAATTCTGTGTGTCGGGTTGTAATGATCTGCTCTTTTTCGAACTAGCTTGAATCTTGGCCTTTTACTGCCGATAAAAGCATTCCCATTGATAGTTGTGATTCACTGCCACCAGTTTGCATTTCTATGATCAATGTGCATGCCTTGCACCAACAGGCTGCTCTTGAAATTCGAGAAAGGGATGGTCATAGTGTTTTGCCTCTTCAAAGTATATGTACACTTGTGGGTTAATCTTGTATAACACTGCATCTCTAAAGTTTCACTCTGAAAATGACACATATACAATAAGCGCTTTTTTATTTAGAAATATATATTATTTCCCTAATTATTTGTTCTAAATAGCTGAAATTACGATCCTTCTAATGAAAGAAGCTCAAAGTGTAGGGAGAATTTCACAAGTGTAATGAGATTATGAAGGTCTCTCTCTTTTTTTTCCCTGCTGGAGAATAATTTAGTGTAGAAAATTTTAAGATTTTTAATAAAATGTACAGAAACCAAAAAGGTTAAATAAAACTTCAGAGAATGAAGAATATTGTATTTTAAAAAGTTTATATGAGGCTTGCATGGTTCTCGGCACCCGAATGCAATCTGTAGCGAATCAAATTTGCTGGATATCGTAATGATGAGTCGGTTCCTTTTGTGGTTATCACAATTACTTATGATTATGGAATTTTTCAGTAGTCTTATCTATTTCCAAATAGTCATATATTCTGTTTAGTACTTCGACAGCCACAATTTTCGAAACACAACATTCGTTCAAAATTTCTATCCAAGATTGGAAACATTTTTGTGATTTCAATCTGGCGAACTAGAGAAAGAAATAAAACTATGCTTTGAATGTTTGGTAGAAATACTGACTTTTCGCTAAATTTAAAAGTAGAAATTGTGCATTTTTTATTCCAAATGCATGCAAATAAAATGGCTTTATAATGAACAAGTTAATGAAAATAGCATGCAAATAATATTTCGTGCACCTGTTACAAACATGCTTCATTTGATTACTGTTTTACCTTGAAAACATCAGAGTACTTTTTTTTCTTTCTGTTAATTTTGAAAATAAAATTGATAGATATATTGGAGTTTTTCAATATTCCTGTCACTGAATGAATGGCAATAATACTCCGGGTCAGAGGAGATGGCTTGCCTTAGCATATTAGTTTATTAATTAAGCTTGATGGCTAGTATTTTGTTGCTCTTATTAGCGTGTTTAATGCTTTTTCTTTTGACGTTTGTTCTTATGGTTTTGTTCCTGGTTGATTTTTTGGGGAGTTCGGGCTATGAGAAGCTTTTTCTTGGCGAAAAATAGGCCTGCTTCTACAGAAAACTCCTTAAATATTCTTTTGAATCCATTTCGAATAGTTTCTAGCCCTTGAAAAAATGAACTAGAATAGATTCCTTGTTTTTGCGGTATGAATTTCGTTTACTTCAAATACTATAGGATTGCTTGTATTACTTTTTTTAATTTAGGCTTTATTGGTATATCTGTCTATTGTTATATGATAAATAGCACAACTGAAAATGCCTTTTTGCTTTGGTCAATTCATTTGAAAATTTATGTTTGGATGGATGTATATGTATCATATTTATATCCTGAATTATATGAAATCATGTTGGACTTTTACTTTTTAAGTTTCCAGATTTTTGAAACGTCGATCACAATCTGTCCTAATAAAGGGTTTACTAAAAATATATACACATTTTGAATAATTCTTGCATAAACAATAAAAATCATGAAATTTGTTAAAATATTAATTAATTATCATCAGCATTAAGGCATTAATTTCACTGAAGACTTATTTTGATGGAACTACAGTGAGGAGATAGTTAGGGCCAATGAAGAGGAAGGTTCCACACTAGGGTGCCTCGTTTTTCAACTTTTTTTTCGAAGCGAAATGTAATACCCGGCAAAAGTGGCCAATCCGAATCTCAAATTTCGAATAAAAACACCAAAATTGTCACTAATTTTAGTTAGGTTAAAACGGTTATATTTTTTGTTAGGAAATTCCACTTGCGATCAAAACTTACTTTTAAGCCTCAAAATGCCAGTTAAATAGCCTTGAGGTGACAGAGATGCCTCCTCTGGGGCTGGAAATGGGACGCAAATTCAGTACAAATGCAGCTCTTAGCTCACTTGGCCAGCGACGCTTCCCAAGTGACCCAGAGCCCACCACATGGAGGTGGCTGCACCTAGGGCTCCTTCAACAGCCCTACCCAACCAACCACATGTAGGACCGGCTTAACTAATCGGAATCGCCATATTCTGGTCAAATTGACAGAAATTGGGATTTTGATTGAAATTTTGGCAGAGCTTGCCGAGAAAGTAAAGTCGATCTTATGCTGCTAACTCTAGTGTCACAGCCACATACTCGAAAGGCTGTTTCTGTAACCAACTTCACTGTCCGTTCTACTGCGACCGTGTGACACGGAAAGGCGGTGAAGGACCATTCTGGCACAGTATTGTCGGGAAGTGAAAGTTTGTCAATGAGCTCTTCGTTTGATCCATTGCTTAGGACTGGTGGTACACTAATAGACACATCAGTGTTTTCCCATAGAGTCATATCTGTGTAATCCTTCGCTTCAAAGTTCAGCTGTGGAATGATATTATATCGAATGGAATGATGAAGATTCTCAACCTCATCTTGTCGAGGGCTAAGAATCTTATTCAGCGCATCTTGGCGGACAGCAAGTCGAAAATCAGTCATCATGGCGAGAACATTTTCTGGGAGTGCGAAGTACGCATTTGTCTGAATGGACTACGGCCCGATATTTCCTTGGTAAATATCTAGACCTATAAATGGTCCGAACCACATGATGAGAACCATCAGCAATGGAGGACTGCGTCCTGACCCTATATTGCATCACCACATAGACTAAGTATGTATGTCACTATTTCTCAGAATTTCTTGTTTGGATTCTTAGTTGCTATGTACAGTCTTAGGCTATGCGCATACATGCAATTATTAATCGGGCAACAGTTTAGTTGCATGTTAAAAGACCATGGGCTCAAGTTAGAGTGCGCATACATGCAACTTTATAGATCGGCAACTAAACAGTCGTAAAACCACAGCGATCGTCTTTTGATTAAAGAATCGCACAACTATCGTAAACTACATGGGTTTCTACTGGAGAGCGCATACATTCAACTAAACAGTTGCTCTGCTCTGTTCATTCAAGGGGTGAAGGTCACAAAGCGAGCTCAGAAATTGGCGCGTTAACTAGACGGGGCGTTTTAAAGAAGCGCGTGCGCTATTCTTAAAATAATTTAGCTCTAAAAATGGCTGAGATTATTAGGATTGATATGGAATTATTGATTGAGTGTATAGAAAGAAGGCGTGCGCTATATTTATTATCAGTTATTACTTTTAAAATAAATAATAAATTTGCATACTTTTAATGATTGTTACTCCATTTTTATTAATAATGCATGTGTTTTATTACATAATTTTAATTAGCTCAATTGGTATTTTCTTAGTTGATATTTCAGATGCTTTGAAATCAGTAGTTTTAATTTTATCCTTTATATTATTTATCTCTCTTTGTCAACATCCCTTTTTCTCAACTAAGCGATGAATCAGATATCATTGAATATGACTTTTTAAAAGACTTCAATGAAAACGTAGTCATTTTACGTTTCAAAATTTGAGTGAAAAAAATTTTGAGTCACAAGAGAAGCTGTCACTTGGGCAAACTTAATCTAACTCATGTGACCTGTGCTATAAACATTTGAAAACTATGAAACATTTTTTTTAACATTTGTTAAATATGAAACATTTATTTACTCAATATACTTCAATAATAGACAAAATATTTTAATTATAGTGATGTGCGCTTTTTGGAATGAGCTAGTGATATTTAGAATCGTGTCGCATTCTATGTTTTTCGTATTCATTGTGTACTAGCCATCTTCGGCGACTAGCTTGCTCACCGGGAATATAATTTCAATGGAATCTCTTATGCATAATTTAATATACATGGTTCCCTTAACAATTTCAAATTGTGATAGACATTTAATCCATGTTCTTTCAGTAGATTTACACCTGTTCTGTTCATTGTCTGCATGAACATCCCTAATAGAGTCAAGTGACTGGTTGTGTCATGCAACATCAAACTGCACATTGTTGGCATCAACTTCACTCTTATTCCTCTTGCAAAATATATATTAGATTTTAACTTTAAAATGGCGCGGTACATTTTACTTCCAGCCTCATATTAACTGGATGAAAATGTGCTGATTAAAACATAGCATTAAACATTAAGATATTGCCTTATCTTTCAACAATGATGGAGAAACACGCAATTAAATGTTTGTTTAAACAATGAAAACGGTTTGAATTGCGTTGCAACAATGAAGAGTATTGTAGTAAATTATGCCAAAAAATATTTTTAAAAATTCATTAAAATTAGAGAAAATATTGTACGGCAACTTAATTGATATCATTGAAAAGGTAATTTTTTGCACTTTCAAGATGGCGTTATGCTGTAATATTTTCGGAAGTTATAAAGGAAAAACGCCAAAATTTCGCTTAATATTTAATTAAAATTTTTAAAAAGGGCTCCGAGGTGCACATTCCCACCCTCCAAAGTATGTTTGTGCCAAATTTAGTGGCTCTAAGTCCTGTGGTCTGACCTGTAGAGCGCCAAGACACACACACACACACATTCTCCTTTATTATCAGTAGAGTAGTAGTCGGCTACTTTACTCTGAAAAAACTGATGTACTTTGATAAATTGTTCCGCGAACTATTTGTAAATTGAATATAGATATCAAATTCGAATTTGGTTAATTTGAAACTGAGGGATCCACAATGAAAATTAGATGTATCCAAAAGTTCGAATTAAGAAAAATTGGGTTTAAAAACAAACACAAGAGATAAAGAATTATTTTAAAGTTTTAATGAATATTACGTAATTAATTAATAAACAGTAAATAATTTCGATGTATAAAGCAATATTAGTTATTCCAATAAATAAAAAAGCAATTTAAATAAAGAAATATATGTACAGCACCTAGAGTGCAAAAATTGAGTAATTATTTTTTAATTAAATACATAGAACAGGAGCTAAGAGCGAGTTCTTGAGTTAATTATAGGCCTTAAAGATAATTCGCTGGCACTTAAAAGATACGGACGTATTTAACTAACGAAAACAATTCAGAAATGAGCACGATTTCAGTTGACCTAAAATTAACCTAATAAATTCGAATTATAGGCTTATGTACAGAACTCGCCTATTACTAGTAATGATCATCAAAGCATTTGATAAAGAAAGAAATCAATGAAAACGAAAGTTCACCATCCAGTCTAATCATTGAAATGATAGCTTCGTGAGCTGAAAATGAATTTGAGAAAAACTAAATTGTATCACTATAAAAAAAAATCATTTTGGAGCTCGCAGCGCGTGCGCAGTGCGTGAAAAGACAGCCAGAGCATCCAAAAATGGAGAATCGAAAGAGATTAAAAATCGCATGTATGCGCACCCGTCGCAACTAAACAGTTTAGTCGCCGTGAAATCGCGCGGTGCAGGCAATCCGACTAAACTGTTTAGTTGCGGAAGGAATTGCCTGTATGCGCTTAGCCTTAGAGTTCTGTTTGCACTGGTCAACCAGCGAGTTTTGTTCAGTTTGCCAAGATTCACGGAGGCAAGATCTTCCGGGCATTCTCCGGATTTAATGACCTTAGATATCTGGAACAAGTACCTCAAGTTGTTATTGAATTTTCTGAGATCATCAGCACTGTGAAAAGGTAAATCACATTTTATTGGTTTAAATGACACTACTGGAAGCTTTTCATAGTCAGGTAGTTTTGAACCTATCGGGCCTGTGTAAGAATGGGGGCTTGATGTAGTGCCGTCAATATGCATGAAGAGAGCTCGGAACGGCAGTTCAATGAAATGCAAAAGGCTAACAGCCCATTGCATAGGCTTGCATGTTAATTCCTCTAATTTTCGATGAATACCGCCCTTTCAACCAGTATTGGTGTTTGTTCATCAATTTCATCGAATGGGAGTGTGCTGCTGTTGTATACAGGTGGGGGGATCACGTTGCAATGCAATGTGATCCGTTAATACTTATACTGCAAACCACCAAGTGAATGAAAAGACGTGGATCGAAAGCCTACAAATCTGCTTATTGTACTGAAATTGCGCCCCATTTCTAGCCCCAGAGGAGGCATCTCTGCCCTCCTCAAGGGCATTTTGAGGTTTTAACATCAGATTTCATCACAGATGACATATCCTAACCCAAAAATATGACCTTTTCAACCTAACTAAAATTAATGACAATTTTGTTGTTTTTATTCAAAATTTTGAGGCAATACTTCTCACAGAAGATATTATTCAATTTGAAAAAAAATTTATATCTGTAATGTCCATGTGGATTGGCCACTATAGCTGGGTATTGCATTTCGCTCTGAAAAAAAAGTTCAAAAACAAGGCACCCTATTCCACACACTCCCAGGATATCACTCCCATTGGAGTTCTTTTCATGAAACATAATATTTAATTGTCAAGACCAGCTACAATCCACAACTTGAAATCAAAGTTATCAGCATGGCCTGGACAACATTTCGATCACTTCTAACAACTGACAAGATTCTACAGATGTAATAATTAATTGGTGTTATCAAACTTTCATGTATGTTATTAATTCTTCATGTTGTAATTGTTCAAAATACAAATGCATATTTTAGGGACATTCTGTGTTTTTGTGAATGGATGATACAGAATGTATTGTGACATCCTGTGTTATTGTGAGAGTCATTTGTGAAAACTGGAAATGTGTTTTGTAGCAGAATAACAACAAGCTGAAGCTCAAAAATAATTTAATACATACAATTTGCAACTACATAGAATAGTAAAAACTGACGATCATATTACAGTACACAAGTGACACTACAAAGGACAATTCTACGTCACATACAAAGGTTTAAAATTTAAACAGCTACATATTTCATTCACATTATCTGCACAATCGAGTATTTGAACTAGATTTTCCCCCTATTATAAATTTCAGCTCTTGTTGTAGAGGATTTATTGATGAGTGTCACTCCAGACACTTCATATAATACTATTTACACAACCTTTACAAAAATAGTTAGAAGATGAGTAGATCAATATACAAGTAAAAACAAAGGTAATGAAGCTTTAAAACAAATGCTGTCACGTAAAAGTAAAAATGGGGGGTGAAACGATGAAAATAAAAAAAAATAAGTTAAAAGACTAAAAATTATGCTTCATGAAATGAGGTACTTGGCAGTGTCTTAACAAGCTAAAATGATTAAACATAACAAAAAGGTAATAAAATATTCCAATATTAACGAATCTTTTTTTAAAATCCAAACTCAGTAAATTTTTTTTTTAAGTAATGCATAAAATCTTACTATATTTGGCTTTAAAAAGTAAATACTGACCATAATATACATTCGGAATACAATAAAAAAAAACATGTATAATAATCATACAATTATCTTAAAAGGTCTTTTTTAAAATAAAATATATCATTCTGATGGAAAATTCGATCAAAATTCATTTTAAAATCTTTTACTGTCCTTTTTGACAAATTTTATGTAGCATTATCACTTAAATGATCAAGAAAATATTTTAAAACATATTCAATAAAAATATTTAAAAAACTTGCATAGTAATAACTCTTATTTTGCATATTCAAGTTTACATTTTAAAAAGGTAGATGTTTTCATTCAAATTCCAATAGTACATAAAAAGGAAATATCACTTTATGAATATAACATTGAAATAAAATCATAATAAATATAATAATAATCATAGTAAGCATTTTTTTTAGCAAATACATAGAGAGTATTTGTATAATAATCACATAAGTGCATAACTACTTCTAATTTAAAACTCAAAATATTAAAACATATATACTTTTGACAGATAAAAAAAGTACAATAGACTTGCTTTAAAATCTTTCATTTCAGTAGTTAAAATGAGGTCCCTTTCAAGCTGTTTTAATAGTAGATGACATTTAGCATTGTGATTCTTTTATTGGAAGCTTCTTGATGCAAATCTACTGTAGTAAAAATTCAAAAGATAACATAAATAATACCTCGATAAGTCACGAAAAACTCATTAAATTAAACTAGCAAATATTTGTTCAAAATTGAGCCATATTTCACTGCATGACACAAGTTTAATGCATGATTTATTAAAATTTCATCTAAGCGTCACAGCATTTTAAAATTATCAATAGCTATAGTCAATGGTTCTCTCAGTCCCAAACACAGTTCATGCCTTGCCATAAATACTTATTGAGGTTGCACACTTTTTAAAGAGTTTTATCATACTCTAGAGAGGCAATGAACACTTTCCATTTAAATCGTGTGTAGAGGGAAGAACTGCAGGGGAAACTCGCATTTCAACATTTCTTTCGAATAAAATACAATTTCCTACTATTATTTGGCATAAAAAAAATAGGCTGGATCCTCCGTTTTTCTCAACTGTACATTAGCCTTGTTAAAAATATAAAATGTCGTCCAGTTAAATATACAATATAAAACGTTTCTCATGAGGCACTGTGTTATGGTATTAAATACAAAATACAATTCTACAGTGGTCTGTCGGAACTACCCATAGTATGTTTTTGTTAAGTGTACACTGATATTTGCATAGTTATGAAGTGTGCATAGTTATATTTTATCACTAGTCAAATCTTGGAAGATACTTTTATTGCATTATTAGCTTACTACAATAACATAATTTTTAATTCACAAATAGTGAACTAAAAAATAAAAATACAGTCATTAAAAGGATTATCTGCTTTCTTTATTCCCCCATGAATATGTGAAAATGGAGTGTATGATAACAGATAATACAAATACATACGTAGGAATGGGAGGTTTGACAGTTGATTTGTGGACCTCTAATAAAAATTTGTAGTAAAAATGTAAATTATCAAATCAAATACATTAAACTCAATTGTATTGTTATCATGTTTCACTTCAGATTAATTAACCTCTTCCTTACGGACAGTACAGATGATGGCGGATTTTTCCCCTTTGCATATGGAGCTAGTACAGGGTACCTATTATTCGTCAAAATATCTTTCCACTGAAGACCTAATGTAAGATACTCTAATCATTCGGTTCACTGTTTTATTCCACATGCATTGTGGTTAAACTTGATTGCTAACGAGGAGAGACAAGAATATGCAACTCCACAGTGGTTGAAAAGAATTAAAGATCTTCTCTTCCAATGAATTTACAAGAGAGTGGGGGGTCCCAAATCAAAATTCCAGTTTTGACACATTCACTATGGCAAGCATGTTGGCACGCTCTTTGTTGCCTTACGTGGAGGTTGAAAGTGCGTCAGTATGCTTCCTTTCCTTCTACCGGCTATGGTGAGCCTGCCCGGACGCTCCCGACTAACCAAACACATATGTTTAAAAGAGAGAAGTCAATCCAGATGAAAAGTTATTACGAAATAAACCAGTCATTGCAGGTATAGCCAATACAGCAGTGCTTACTGATTTTTTTTCACCTGCAATCTAAAGGTTAACATCTTTTACAGGTACTTATAAACATACATCTCCCTTGATTCTTTAATTACTTATATCAGGACTTTATAGAAAAATTCATAACACTTATTTCACAGTCAGGGTGCCATTTAACATTTTTCCTACTTCAAATCCCTTCATCAGAGTATTTCCACCAAATAAGGATCCACATCAAAAGTAAACACAATACTCTGCTTTTGGCTCTTTGTCTTATGCCTAGAAAACACACTTTATGACACTTGTGTATTGCCATAATTTGTCTCTACGAATCACATAGTATATGTCCACTGAATCCAATATTAAGAACAGAACTAAATTTTTTAACCAAAATGTTAGATTTGAAATTACAATACAAATTCTTTAATTAAGAACTAAATTAATTTATTTAAAAAAAACAGAAATGTTTTAGAAAAACTTACATTTAAAAAAAATTAGTTTACACAGATAGCATAATTAATTAAATAATATATTTATTTCAGATAATTTATATCAAACTCAATTGGCAAATTAATTCCATTTGGTTTTCATACACTCCACCTACACAAATCCAAGTACATTTACAACCTTCTATTATAACGCGGTAAAAAATTTAAACTTCTATATATGTTTAAGCATCCCTTTTTATTTTTCTGACATAAAAATGTGCAACAATTGTGATATATGTTTTCTCATTATAGCACACACAGATATTTAAAAAGAAAATGCACATTTCATTCAATTCATCCAAATCACGCAATAAGAAAAAATTTAAATACTTCAATTTTTCTTTTTTTGTTATTATAAAAGTAAAAATCCATCCTTTGTATTTCTTTAGGGTCTAAATGGAGCACCTACAGCTAATGGAGGCATTGGGAACACAGTCATCCAATTTGTGGTAGGCGTCGTGCACGGCATTCTCATAGACATACTGGATTTTGGATATTCCTCTTCTGGCTGAAAACATTGTTTTTTATTAGGCGAGACATCAAATTGTGTGTCTAGATTTTTCAAGTTCCCAACCCTCTTCTCCTTCATCTTTTGCCCCCACTCAGACTCGCCGTGATTCTCGAAATTGAGGTGTTTGTGTTGGTAAAAAACTAAGCTAATCCTGGTTGGATTCCGACGGTTGGGATTTTTCACAGCTGTGGTGGAATGCAGTTCATGTTTGGCACATTCAAACAAAACAGACCCATGAGTTAGAGCTATAGCTACCCCGCCTACTTCCACATCTTTAAAACAGCTCTCGTTATCAGAATGACCTTCATATACCTCGTCCCCCTCAATTGTAGTGGAATCGACATAACCTTCCTCGTCGTCTACATTGGCAGTACTGTACTTTGACGTTAGAACCCCCAAGTGATTAGGTTCTGGATAAGACGAATATTTGTTTTCACATTCCCAAGAAGATTCTAACATTTTATTGGAGTTTGGGGAAACTTCTTGCTCTTTCACGTTACACCCTACTTTCCTACTATCGTAACTGGTCGTTAAACCATCCTTAACATCTTTTTCATAGCCTTCTTTATAAGCTTCACTTCCAAACTCCATAAGTGCTGAATTATCAGTACCGACGCAATTATTGTAATTGCAAATACTCGAAAAATTATCGTAATATAACATCTGATTCGACTGCCGCAAATGATAGTTGTAGTTTTTGGCATGAGCATTAAAGGCTTCAGAAGGTATGTTGTTGTTATTTTCGCAGTACTTGAAATCTGTGGTCTCTGTTTTACAAAGCATGTTCTCCTTTTCAGAACTGCATTCCTGAGTGAGTTGCTGATCAGCTTTTGAAAAACAATTTACAGACTTTGAATCGAGATCTCGCAATGCATACACCGAATCGGACATTTCGGTCTGAGGGTTGGCACATTTTTCGGGGAATCCATTGCCAGATTGACTTAAATTTTCTGACTTCACAAAACTGTTTTGATTTGGTGTAGAATTCTGATAATGCGATGAAGGTACCTTATTAAAGTTATTTCTGGATGACGAATGCATTTTTTGCTGCTCCGAATTAAGATCAATATAGTTATTTTGGTGGTCTGGTACAGCAAAATTTTCAGGTACACTGCACGATTTCTGAGATGCATAATTACAAAAGCTGTTATTTAGAGTCATTTGACTTGCAGAATATGGTGCGTAGTTATAGTTTCCAGCATTGGAATGTTGAGGATGTGCAGTGCTAGAAGCACTGTAGTTTCCTGGTATTTTTAATGGTATATTAGGAGCTGAATACGGGCATTGATTTTGGAAAGAGGAATTGTTTTGAAAATGGTAATTGCCATCCATATTCTGATGTGACGGATAGGAATGATATGGATTATGTGAATTATTGACATGGTTTTGCGATGCATATGTTGGAGATACTACATTCGAGTTCATACCTGAATTATACTGAGGATAAGCAGAATTTGTACTGCCTGCATTTGATAAATGGTAACCCTGGGATGTAGCAAAGCGAGGTGGTGTTGTGTATGTGACCCCAGACATATAGTTGTTGTTTCTGTCATTGTAACAAGGAGCATTACATGATGAAGTTACATATGTCCCAGAAGTAATTTTTGAACATGTGTTTGTGAATGAATGACTCAATTGCAATGAATTTGTACCCATTTCACTACTACCCTTAGGCGTAGGACCTCTCGTTACAGAATTAGAAAACGAAGAATTGGCATTATGAAAGCAACCTCCCTGAAAAGTGTTAGTAGCAGGATTTTGAGAATTTTCTGTAGATGAAATGCAATTAAAATCATGCTGACTTTGAGGCATCCAACTTTGGTTGGAAGTACAACTGTTGATTGAATAAATATTATGAGAAATGTGTTTCCCTGCATAAAATTTGCACGCAGCTTCTTCCCCCTTATAAGCATTGGATGGTACAAGTGCATTGGTTTGAACAGAATTACAGAAACCATTTGAAGAAGCGTACTTCATGTGCATGAACTCCTTACTGTCCAACTGACCGCTGGTTTGGTTGTGAGAGAGCAGAGGGGCTAGTCTGTTACTGCCCAGATGGCACTTCTGGTAAACACCTGGCGGTTCGATCCTGCGGAGCTTCCCACTTGCAATAAGCTGCTTGAATGCAGTCTGAAGAGCTTGTTTTCGAGGAGAGAACCCGTCTTTCGGCTTGCGGCCTCTCGTTTTGCAAGGTTTTAGAGGAGTGGTGCGAATTTTGAAATCGACAGGGAACTTCTCGAGGACCTCCAAAGCACCCGAAGCAATCTGCAAAAAAATGTAGAAAAATTATTTCAAATTCAGTAGCTGATGTGGCAATAGTTTATCATTAATTATTCTACTGAAAACTGGTTAGTAGTGATGAAAATAAAAGCATATGCCTCACATAAAAATTCATTAATGATTGTCAACAGAGGGACCTTTTTAAAATTTAAAATAGAGTTCACTTTATTTTAGGAATATATATTATTCTTCCTTTAAAAATTTTCATCAATTATATTTATTTAATAATTAATGGCACTTGCACATTTTGATTTATTTTCATGCACTAATTTTTAATTAGTTTTTTTAAAGTTTTAAATTATTAATTCTTATTTTTTTATAAAAATAAGAAATTATCTAATTTCCTTTATTTTTCTATTTTATTAAATACTAGACGCCTTTGGCAACCAGCTTGTTCGCCGGGAATACGATTTCAATTCAATCTTGTATCATTTTATATTCATGGTTGTCTTAACATGTAATTTTAAATTTCAGATTGTGGTAGATATTTAACCCATGTTCTATTGGTGACCTTGTACCTGTTCTGTTCGTTGTCTATATAAATGTCCCTATTGGAGTCAAATAACTGACCATGTCCAGTAACCCCCGATTTCACGTTGCCGGTACTATCTTCACTTCTTATTCTTCTTGTAAAATATGTATTGGATTTCAACATTAAAATGACGCAGCACATTTTATGGCCAGTAGGGTGTTAGCTGGATTAAAACATGTTGAAAAAAGAATAAAAACATAGCAGCCATAACCTTTCGGCTCATGTTTTTTAATATAAACAAAGGAATATTTCAAAGAGCTTGGTTTAGAGATTTCACAATAATCTTGATGAAATAAAATATTAAAGCAAAATGTATTAGTATCCTATCTCATATTACAACAATGAAAGAGAAATATGCAATTAAATATTTGTTTAAACAATGAAAATGGTTTGAGTTACAACAATGAAAAGTTTTGTTGCAAATTATGCCAAAAAATATTTTTTTTAATTTATTAAAATTTGAGAAAACATTGCACTGAAATTTAATTGATATCATTGGAAAGGTAATTTTTTGCACTTTCAGATGGTGTAAAAATAATTTTTTGTGCTGTAATACTTTTGAAAGTTATTAAGGAAATTCGCCATATTTTAGCTTAATGCTTAGATAATTAAATTTTTTAAAAAAAGGTCTCAGAGGTGCACATTCCCACCTTCCAAAGTATGATTGCGCCAAATCTTGTAGCTCTAAGTCTAGTGGTCTGCCCTATAGAGGACCAACACACAGACACATTCTCCTTTATTATTAGTAGAGATTTAAGCAGCTTTTTTGTTTTTGACTTGATTTCTGTTTATTATATTGCTCCATCCATCCAAACCAGAAAGGGGCCAAATGGATCTAAACACGGGGATGCAGGTGGTGCAATGTATTATATTGCTCAAAGCAAAATTTTACCAGCACTTTTTCTTCATCACACTTTCAGTATTCCCTTTCTCTCATAGTGATCTAGTGATAGTTTTCATTTCTTTTAAAGAAACTCAATTATTTGTCTTTTTTGGTTGTTTATGTCAGGAAAAAAATAATTTAAATAACTATTTAAATCCTTATAAACAACTTTTATACACATTTCTGCTTGGAATCAGTATTCTCAAGTAATTATGCACAAGATAAAGAAACATTATCAATCATTTGCGATCTTTATCTTAATACTGAATTTGTAAATTGTATTTTTTAAATTTACAAATGAAATGGTTTAAAATATCCAAATTTCTATTATATTTTTTTAAAAAAACAGTATTTAATTATTTAAAAAAAATATCTGTAACTCATAATCTGAATTCTCAAACTCTTAACAAAATCCTTATTATATCTGATATATCAGAGAGAAAAGTGATTTTTCAGCATTAAAATTTTGTCTATATTCTTCATGGTGCTTTCTTAATCTACTATTCCTAAATTTCAATATCAAATCACTTCACGTAAGATTTAATAAAATACTTGAAGCAACACATATTTTAAAAGAGACTGCAAATACTTATAAACATTTTTTTTAAATACATGAGAGAAAGAATATGCTATGTCTATATATACAAAAAAGTAATTTGATAAAACTTTAACAATTACAATTTATTACAGATGCAAAGAAAACGGTAATTTTTTAAAGATATAAGGAAATAAGAGATCTTGCTGCTATAATGCCGATATAAATAAAACTCCCAAGATCTTACAACAATATTAACCTTCTAGGTGCCTCATTATTCCAATATGGTTAAATTATGAGAAAAGAGCTTTTAAAAAGGATAAAATGTACTTTTTAACATGTAACTGAATGCTTGAAATTTGATGAAACTTTTACCCATGGAGTTTTAAGAAAACATAAGAGTAAATGTGAATAAGAGTGAATATTAATTAGCTTCCTTGGTGCTGAGCATTGAGAATACACCTTCTATGAAAGTTAACAAAGCATTAAAAAGAAAGAAAAGATATTATCGTCATAAAATGATACCTTCTTATCTTGACCTTCTTTACTGCCGTGCTCATCTGTACTGTCAATCACATATAATGGAAGAACATGCAATTGCTCATCTTCAGGTTTCTCCCAACCTTTATGTTTGGATAAAGTTACAACCTAAAAAATGGAATTCAAATCTTGTTATGTATCAAAACACTTCCAATTTTAAATTACATGGTAGATACTGAATATTGGATTTCATTAAAATATTACTAGTTCTTGTCTCCAAGAAAGCATTACAATGTTCAGATAAGACAAAGAATTTTTTTTAAAAAAAGTCCATTAAAATCAGTCATATAGCATTAATACAAAAGAGGGACAAAAAATTTTAGAATTAATTATATAATGAAAAAAACTTGTATTTGGCACATCATAGTTCACTAATGGTTACAGGTGCTAAAAACATCAAGCAAACCATAATTTTAAAAAGTTTCAGTTATGGGACAAATGAACATTTTATAAATAATAGGTGTATTTTAAGCTTTTCCTATAATATTAAAAATTCAGCATGACTGTAAATTGTTTATTTTACTTCAAATGTGACTTATAGAGAACTGACTGTTTTTCCATCTTTAAATAAATTAAATAATTATAAATTTATCATAAGTTGGGAGGTTTGAAACCACCAACCAGATACATGACAATTAAGAGACATTTCTTATCTGTATTTGCTTTAACAAGATAATTGCTTAAAAAATATTGCCATACCTAATTTCTTTTATAAGCGACATCAGTTTTATAATAGAAAGCTTTCAACAATATATATATATAGCCTGGCTAAATTATTTAACCTGGCTAAAGCTTGTCCACAGCCAAGCTGCTATATTAATTGTTGAAAACACCATTTACTTGGTTTGCCTATTTCAATACTTTTAATAACAACAGAGTTTTTTTACTTGTTGAGATATAAATTCTTAAACTTGATTTTTGTTCATGGTATTCTTAGTATTTTCAATTTTTTAGATTTTATTTAAATTTGATATATTGTTCAAATAATGACTTTTTAGTATAGAATTTGATTCTTGATATGTTTTGTTTACTTTATTTCTGTATGATTATATACAAGTTATATTTCGATTAATATTATATATATATATGTATATATGGAAAGCATCTACGAATATTTATAAATGAATCCTTAAATGAAAATTAAAAGAATATTTTTCAATACATTTTGCTTACTTTACAATATATGGGGTTTCAATTACACACTTATTTGAGGAATTGGAAAATTCAATTATTTTCCAAATAAATCGTCATAGATCACAACAGACATTAAAAGAATTTTAGGTAAAAAAAAAATTAATTTGTTCTTCTACAGAATAATCCCAAATATGTTTAAAGTAATCTCTTATGCTATGAAACATAGCCAATAATGTGAAGGTGAAGTCAATAAAAAAGAGAAGACTGGAAAAATGATGGAAAAAGGGTATGGGAAGAATCTAAGTTTATGATGGAATCTAACAATAAAAGAAAAATAAATGTAAAATAAAAACCTGAAGACACTTGAGTACCTTCATATCCAATACCGTCATAGCACCAGAAGACTAACATTTTATTTGATGATGCATACAACCTGCTCAACAGACATATATAATGGTGCAGCCATAATTTTTGGTATACTTGGCATTATTCTTTTCATCTTCAAAAAACCTTACATTTCCCTGGCAAAGTTTGAATGTAATATTGAAAATATTATGCAGCAAATGCAAACCGGCTAGACACAAGAACATCGTATGAATTCTGAAATTCAGTAAACATACAATTTTACTGCTGACAGTTGTTTCCAACTTTCCCAAAGACTCTGAGTAAATAACCAGCGGGCGTGTTCTCCCCTAAACTTTCTCGTATACTTCCCCAAAAAGGTGCCGTTTCCCCTTCCTCCGTGTGGCTAAAAAAATTCAAACCTATTGTTACCCAGAATCCAATGACTATCAGAAGGTTTTTCATTATAGTGATTGAAAAATATCTAGGTAAAGAATGAAATTCAAAGAGATGCGTAACAATTTTGCTCTCTTACTCGCTCAAGGACAAACTGACGTAATTCGCTACTCCGTAATGAAATTCCTCTCCGTTCTTCCAGTACGCATGCGCGTGGAGATAACGGATTCTCTTCAAAAGTAAATTATACGGACCGACACACAGTCAACCCTTTGACGGATTTGGCCCAAAATTTTATACAGACGTACATTCATGACGATAAAACTGTGTATAAAATTTTATCCATCTGGCTTTTCAAGTTTTAGCGTTCGCATGACCTCGAACATACAGACTTTCAGTTGACGGATTTTGTCCAAAATTTGATAGAAACATACAAATTATGTTTAAAGACCACATACCAAATTTCATCCCTGTAGCTCTAATAGTTTTCGAGTTATCATGTTCACAGATAGATAAACATAATTCCAAAATTGTGTTTTTTGGACTCAGGGAGGTCTAAAATGTGGAGATTCGCCAAAATCTCGAGTTTGAATTTTTTGACGATTACAATACTTTCTCTTTGTATACGAGAAAGTAAAAAGCATTCTCTCTTTTCACTACTAATAAGGGTGACCAATTAGGCATCTGTTAGATTAGCTCACTCAATGAAAGCGATCTGCAATATATCATTTTGAACACTTAAAATGCACTGCAGTTATCTCGAAAATTTTATATTTTTGATAATTTTGTGTGTCATCTCATTTTCATTTACACATCAAGGAAGGGCATGCAACATTAGTGGTGCATGCTGTCAACATGTAATTTTTAAAAAAGGGCATATTTGAAAACCATAGGTGTATTAAAAATGTTCATCCGACTCCAATCCTTTAAAAAAAAAATAAAAACATAGAGTCGGTTAACTGCAACTTCACAGGCTACATGGCACATCTAGTTTTCCAAATCTTGATTTCTGAGACACCTGATCAAGGAAATAGGAAGTTTTTCCCTAAAACATTCCCTATGGCAAGCATGCCGGGATGATCCTTGTTGTCTTTTCTAAGAGACAGAGCCATCTTGGCTTGCTCCCTTTCACCAGATATAGCAAGCACGCAAACATGCTCTCATTTCTACATATCATATGTTGAAGAAAAGAAGTTCCAGATGAAAAGTTATTTGTTACCATTTATTGTACAGAATAGTCAATATGGCAGCTGCAGCAAATGTGTTAAGAAACCTTCCGACTCCTAAATGTTTTAAATTTCTCCTAATGTTCTTTGGTTTGACTTGCTGGAACAAGAAATCATTGACCATAAACCCTTTGAAAAAAATGTTAACTTGGCCTGTAAGATCCCAGCAACAGTGAACAAAGCATGATCAAAAGATCCTCTTTTTCCTGTAAGTCAAGCACCTACAATCAACACCGTGGAGTTAAAACATTTTGAAATCAAATGAAGATTTTTGGAATTATGATTTTTTTTTTTTTTTTTTTCATTTTGATGGGAGAAATGCTAAAACTGTTTTGAACTCTCAACAATTCAAAGGAATCATTCATTAATCTAGAAGTCTTTCCTTTAAATAAAAAAGATATAATTTTAATTTTGAATAGCAATTTCAACTAAAATTCCAGTTGCTTGTAAGTAAACATTACAAAACATATATGAAATGTAAGAAAAAGAAACACTAGCTGCTCAGGAAGCAGCAAGAATAATATAAATTATTTGTACCAATTAATGTGCTCTTCTTACATACAGCAGGTAAATTGAAGATTTTACTATTAATATTAAATAACAAATAAGTTGAGCAAAATATTCATAAAACAAGTTTCTTTTATACTAGAAAATATTTCCTGAAAAATGGTGCTTTGTAAAACTCGTAGATTTTTGTTATTTATATCTACAGTAATGAAAACACTATATTTTTTCCCATGATATCCAATAAAGAGCATATAATTTGGATTTAAAAATATCTATGAATACTAAGACCAGATACAATGTACGTTTTAGAGAACGCAAACCAAAGAATGCAAATGAAAATTTATAAATATTTCTGTAAAAATGGAAATAAAATGCTCGAAATAATTTATGAAGTAAGCTTAATGTTTATATGACTTTAAAAAAAAAGAAAAATAGAGCATTAATACTATATGTATTTAAAAATTATTATATATGTATTCAAAAATTATTTAATAAATGAAGTTATCAACTATTTCAACTAGTGATTTTAGATTTTTTTTTTTTTTTTCCATTCAAATTAGAGTTTGAGTGCAAAATACTATTAATAGAAAACTCGCAAAAATATACTTTAAAACTCAATAAAAGATTTTAAAAATTATTGCAAGGAAAATGTTGATAGGTAAATGAAAACATATGTTAAAACATAAAAAAAGTTACCAATTTTTCAATCTTGAAAGTAATAAATTAATGCATCAAAATTTAATTCACATCTCTAGGAAATATAAATTACAAAAATTGTAAAAAATTAAGGTATATATGAACCCCTTTCATTTGGTATTCCATAGAAAAAGCATCACTACATCAAAATTATTCACCATCACCTCTACCACTTACTCAGTTTCATTGGTACAAAATGTCAAAGCGTGGGGTGTTAAGAGAAAGTTTGGGTGCTGGGCAGACAGGAAGATTCAAGGAAAGAAGGGAAAAAAGGAATGAAAAGCAACATGCAGAAATTAGACTATAATTAATACTCATTGCGTATGAAGCAGAGACAGTTAAAATTGCAGTGATACTCCAATAAAATTTTATAAAATGCTTTGAAGACTATGCGTTGCTATAAAGCAAGTAAAAAAATGAAAATGGTTTCCATGAGGCAGAAGGCACAGCAGAAATCTCAATCTCAGTTTTTATATAAAAAATTAATGCATAATTTGTGAATCTTTGTATAATTTTAAAAAGCAATGATAAAATTTGTAGACAATTTCATTTTATGTCATTTACTATAAGCTAATGCTCCTTTCTTAAACTGTTTTAGGAAATCAAGAAATGTGCCCTTAACACCATAAACAACACCAATTTTTCTTCATTTTTCACAGCCTTTTTCTGAATTTTTTAAATTCTTAACTTTCTCATATATGAAATATATAAAGAGAAAGTACTGTAATCGTCAAAAAATTCAACTTCCAAATTTCTCCACATTTCAGACCTCCATGAGTCCCTAAAAAATTCATAATTGGGATTATGCCCGTCTGTCAACCTGGACACGATAACTCAAAAATGCAACAAACTGAAGGCATTAAATTTGGTCTTTACACCAAAATTGCAGATTTCGATTAAATTTTGGACAAAATCTGTCGGCAGGAGGTCTGTCTGTCATGTCCAGGTGAACACGATAAGTCCAAAACGCACAAAGTTAGGTGGATGAAATTAGCATGTAGTTTTTTATCATTAGAATTGTGGACCTGCATCAAATTTTGGACCAAACTTGACAAAGGGTTGACCGTCTATTCATCCGTATATATGTACATACGTGAACGCAATAACTTGAAAACAAACAGACGAAAGATATTTGGTAAGTGATCTTGTCACCAAAACTGTAGATCTGAATCAAATTTTGGACCCAACCAGTTGAAAGGAAAGAATCAAAAATACATAGTTTTCTTGACTATACACTGAAGCACGATACACAGCATATTGCGTTAGTATACGAAAAAGTCGAGGGGAGATCAATCCTGTTGGTTTCCAAAAGAGCATTCATTACAGAAAAAAGTACAATTAACTTTTACACTTTTAACTATGCTTTGCAATCTTCTCTCACTTCTTTTGGGGGGAAATCCTACACATGCTCTATTGAAAAGCTTTCCAAAAGGCAATGCATGCTTGGCAAGAGGAATTGGAAGAGCAGGTGAATGTGCAAGGGAAGGGGAAAACCGATCATGCTAAAAGAAGAGAATGTTTTACTAACCACAGTGCATCCATTATTCATGTTTTGTAAATCTTTGTGTGCGTGTGCGCAGTAGTCTATGCATGCTGTTACTCCAGAGAAAGGTCGTCCTTTTCTGATACCTAACCGACAATCAGATGCTTGCTGCTCAAATTCGGTCTGGAAGCACAAGATACATTATTTTATGTGGCATCTACAAGGTGACAGTCAGTTGAACTGGGTCCATTTTTTAACGGCTATTTGTTCATTTTTTTTACTAGTGTTCTGCACAGTTTATTTTTTGCTTCAGAAGGTTCAGGTTATTTTAAAACTATACACTGTTTTATTTTCCTTATTTATGTTGGTAATAAGCATCATGAGCTTGAAGATGTAATAAATAATGTGACTTAATATTAAAATAAAATTATTATAGGTTCCATTCATAATAGAACCTGTAATAATTTTATTGCCTTTAATCTTCTAAACTGTCACTAAAAATTGACTATGTTTGTAAATTCTCATATCCACATACAAACTCTTCACGTATAAAAATAAAATGGCCACAATTTTCAGTTTTGTGGCAGAACAAGAAACAATGAGTGGCATCATGTTTGTATTCAGTGCTATTATGGACCATTACACAGAGAGCTCAGAGCCAGTAAAGCATCACGATATTTTTATCTTCATTAAATAGCTTCTTTTCTCTCAATGTAAAATGAAAGTCAACAGTAATTTTTAAAAATACAGAAGAAAGGTATACAACTTAAATATTTTGTTAAATATCCAGTTTATGAAAGTTCTAGGATTTTAAAAAATATCATTTCAAGTTTTGAGTTACTTCCAGAAACTTTTCGAAATTTTCACGAAAAACAATACCGAGAACATTTTAATATTTAAAAATAATTTATCAGATAAATATTTTATTATTTGAACCAAACTGTTCACATATAAAAAAAAAGTACAGCACTTTGTTTGTAAATGTAAGAGAATAAATCATCATTATGTCTTGGTAAACTGAGTTTGCTTCAGCAAAATTGTAGAAACAATAAAACTCTTTGACTATTAAAGGCAACATCTACATAAGGATCACAAGGGGACCAGTTTTAACACAATAAGTATTTTTTCAAATATATTAAACGGGAAAAGTGTTTTCTGCATTTGAAGCAGGATGTCTTCACAATTAACTTCTTACCTGATTGTAAAATGATTCAGGGGCCATTCTTTTATAGAGAAGTGAAACATCAGAAGCTAATGTCTGCAGTTTGTCTTCCAATTCCTTTTCCTAACGAGAGGAAAAAATCCTTTAATGCATATTAACTATTGTCACAAAATTCTCTAAATAAAATTAACACATGTATTTTCTAAGTAAATAACATACAATTTTTACTTTTGTCTTATTTTTATTTTCTCACATGCTGTAAAATTTTATGCTGCAGTATTAAAAACAACCTCCCAAGAGGTATTCATTTGCCTCATCTTATAAGTCAAGCGCAGGATTAGTAAAATTGTTGCAACCCAATGCTAATTATCAATTTCTTTACAAAACAAAAGACTAGGGATTTGTATAACACTTCATCACCTTCAATCATTGTAAATGACAAGATTTAACCACAAAAAAAGGCTAAAAATATCTCTTTTCTGGTACTAAATGTAGTAAGAAAAATGGTTGACAGTCAGTCTGCTCAGCTGTAAACTTAAGTTATAAATTAGTATGAATTTGAAATAATCAACATTAATAGTTTAGTTTATTTCAAATTAATCAACTAGCTCTAAAAAAGTTTATTGTACACATTTTTATATCCTAAATACGTTCATAGCAGGAATAAACTATGCAACTGCAACCTAAAAATGTTACATAGCACTTAGCAATGTTCAGCATTATAACAAAACATCTGTGAATTTTTGAACTTTAATTGATCTACTTTTAATTATTATTTTTTAATAAAATGGATATACTTTTAATACATAAAAGCTCACAAATAAAACACAATTACAAAAAGCAACAATAATATAATATAGGTAAATCTGAAAATATTTTTAAAATTAAGAATGAAAATAACAATAAGTGTATTACCTCATCTTTCTCAGTTAATTTGAACTTTCTAGCATTTTTGCTTCTAGCAAATTTACATCCATTGTAGTACATGCTCCAAGAACAACCGAATGAAAAAGATGCGCCACAAGTTTCTGGATCCAAACCTTGACATGCACATGTTCTCCTAAAAAAATGAAAAACATCAATTTCAGCTTCTCTCAAATGCAGTTATAAAAGGCGACTCACAGGGTAGAAGGGAACAAATACAGTTTTTAGATTAAGGTTTGATGATTATATGCAACTTTTGTTTTTCAGTAAAAGTAATAACAATACTTCACATCCAAAACATAGAAGGTATATAAAATAAATGAGAACGAATTTTTTTTAAATACGTCTTCCTTTAAATTTGAAGGTTTAAGAATTGTAGTAGCTTAAAAAATCTATATTTTGTGACCTAACAAGCCATTAACTTAATCATTATCATAAATGTACAAACTTCTTTGTTTTAACTAGTTACATGTCATCACTTTTAAGCAGGGGTGTAGTGAAGCAGGAACGTACCGGAACAGCATTCCAGCACTGTTTTTTTTTTTTCTTCCAAGAAAAATAAATAAGAAAAAAATTGAGAAAATGTCCTTAAAACAAAGCGATTTTTGTCTCCCAGGTTAGAGCGTTCCGGTACTGCTTATTTTGCGACTACACCACTGCTCTTAAGCTATAAAAAATATCCCAAATGAATATTAATAGCTAAATAAAGCAGCACATTTATTACAACATTAATTTTAACAAAGAATAAATTTAATGCAAACAGATTTTAAAAAATACATTTTTATAAAGTGCACTCAAAAGTAGGGTTTTTTTATTTCAATTATCGTCTACTTTTTTTTCTTTAATTTATAATTCATTATTATTAATATTATGGAATCTTGAAATCAATTTTTCACAAATTCAAAACAACCGGGTGGTGTCACTGGTATGGAATCAAAATATAACTAAATTAATCAATTAACTGCTATTTAAGTTCTGAAAATATTTAAATAAAGTATTGTTATCAAACAAGTGCACACAATTTCAAAACTATAGCACATAAGGAAGTGAATGAAAAAGGCCTTTTTATGAAACAAGTTAAATTAAACAAAAGTGTCCAAAAAAGCTAAAAACAATTATTTTTATAGTATACCAGAAACATGCTTAGAATACATCTTGGACAATAATTTTATATGTTAGACAGCTTGTAACTTATTAATTAATTTTCAAATGATTTTTTGAATCACGTGAACAATTTTTAAAAATCCAAACTTTTCAAGTAAGACTATTAAATTTTATCATTTAGATGTTATGAAATAAAATCATACTAAAGTAGTTGCATTTACATAAAAAAGAAACAAATGACGATATATACAGTCACCACATGAGAAATACCTGAAGTAAAAGATGGTTAGGACATTCAGTTTGAAAATCAATTTTTCCACATCCTATATTTTTCATTACAGTTCGGCACTTGAAAACCAGTTAGATATATTCCAATGAGTATTTCCAACAAAGGGAAGCAATAAGAGTGTCTTTGTGAGCATGTCAACTAGACTAATCAATAGCAAAGAAATACACATTTGCTTAAATATGCTTAACACTTAATACACTGTTAAGCATATTTTGTTCATCATCCAATTCTAGCCACTAATGCATTTGGAATGAATGCAGAACGGCCTGTTCTTCAGACAACATTTTGAAAGTTAGCCATTACAGAGGTGGTGATATTATGGTCAGGGCAAGCATAACTAATTTTATCTCTTAGGAAGGGGAACTACGAACGCACAAACTAATTACTAGGGATGCAACGAATATTCGGCAACTATTCGGTATTCAGCCGAATATATCCAGGATAATCATTTTTTTAAATGTCCTTTTAAATGTGCATTTAACAAAGAATATTGCAGAATCACATTTCTGTGCATTTATTATCAAACCTAACATTTACCCAATTTTAAGTTGCATAGGTGAATTTAATAAAGTTGCATATAATTTATCACTGCAAAGCCTGAAATTATGATGCAAGAGCAATAATTTTTCAGCATTTTCCAGAAGGAAGTCTGTTCCGTTTGGTTTCATACATATATAATTCCAACTAGGGATGTAGTGAATGTTCAACCTATTCAGCCCTTTCCGAGTATTCAATATGGCCGAATGCTAAACAGAAATTCAATGGAATAAATTCAGGATAAAATGTTTTTTTAAATGTTGTTTTAAATATATTTAATAAAGATTATTGTAGAGTTACATTCTGGTACATATATTATTAAAAAAAATCTAACATTTATCCAATTTTAAGTTGCATAGTACATAAGTGTATTTAATAATGTTGAATATCATTTACAGAAGCCCTCCATCCTAACTATTAGAAGTTGTTTATGAAAATAGGAATTTACAACTAATTTATTTCAATTTTTTTCTGTATTTGTCATTGTCATGCTTTGCAATGATGATTCTTTTTTTTTCTTTTTGAAGAAATCCCCAAATGAAGAGTGTTTCTCATTTCTTATTATAGGAATTTGAGGTATTTAAAATATTACAAATATACATAAAGATATTAACATTTGTTTAAATATACAAATAATAAAAAATCAATTTTATTTAATCGTAAATTTTTCTCATTTAAAATTTGTAAAAGATTTCATTTACAATCAAGAGTGAAATGTTTTTAAAAATTTGGTATTCGGCCGAATCACTATTTGTTACATCTCTACTTATTGCCAGATAGAGCTTCATATATGTAATTTTCATAGTATTATTTGAAATTGTTTCATCTTCATGGATGAAAATGCCTCTGTCATCATTCAACATGTATTCAAGATCTTCTTGAAAGTAAGGAATGGAGTGGCATGTAAACTCACCCTTCCTTAATCCCACAGAACATGTATGGGATGCACTTCGCAGACGGATGACAGAGTGCAATCCATCACTGCTTAGCAAAAGAGACCTTGTTTTGGCATTTAAACAGGAACAGGAGAATTTACCTTAAATTTTCCTGGATAATCTGGCCAAGAGTATGCATAACAGAGCATGCACTACAATGAGTGATGGGCACATACCTTATTATTGCTTCATAAAAGAAAATGTAATCAAATTTCTATGATCAATTATAATAGAAATTTCATAATTATCATTGAATCTCATCATTATCTCTCCAAAAACTTAAATTTTTATGCTTTCTTTTTGTACCTTGATTTCCTGTACATTATGACAAATTTGGTATTTTTTGCATTATATTTTTGCTTTCGGTTAGGATTGTTTGCAGTTTATATTTATACATTTATTAACATAAAATGCTATAACTAATTTTCATTACAAAGTGTTGCTGTCCCTTAATTTCTGGACATCAGTGTACAGTTCTGGTGATAAAACCATATGCCAAATTTCATCTATCTAGCTAGTAACATTTTTCAGTTATTTTACTCTTATGGATACAGATGGGCAGTAAGACCCTAGAACCAAAATTTGATAGATATCTACAATTTTGCTGTCAAGATAGCACGGCAAATTTCAATTGTCTAGCTTACTGTATTTTAGAATTACCTTGTGCACACGCAGATAGACACAATACAAAAACATCTTTTATCCCTGCCTCAGAAAAGTCTAAAACATGGAGATTACAAGAAAGAAAGAAGAATTACATACAAGAAAGTAAAAAAATATCAGAATACTGTGGTATGGGGCATGTTGAAACATTTGAGTTGGTAGCCATTTTTAAAAAAGCAGAGAATTCTGGGAACATTTATCTGGTGTCTCCTAAGCACAGATAGCATATATTTTGTTTTCAGGACACAAGGTCTTCAAGTTTTTCTGGCAGATTGACATTTATAATTTGAAGCAAGGTATGTAAATTTTTCATATTCCTTAAAATATTTATTTACTTTTGAAGTTTTATATTAACCTAATCTGAAGTTATGTTGTCATATTCTTTGAAAATCAGGCATATATTTGATAGAAGACATCTTCATGTAGCCATAGTTACGTTAGGCCAAAAATAACAGATAAACTAATAGTTTAGTATGGGGCATGTTGAAACACTGTTTCAACATGCCTCTTATCTCTTTTCTTGCTTAGGATAGTGTATAAATATTAGTTTTTTAATCTCTTTATTGAAATAATAATATTATTTGCCATGGTTCGCCGATTTAAATCAGTTGTTTTTTTAAAAAATCACTGATTTAAATCAAAAGTTGTTTTTAAATTAAAGAAGAAAATTTCATGAAATTTAATAGTATTTTAAGTGAAAGTAATCTGAAATAGGATGTATGTTTTTTATATCAAATGCTATACACCTTTATAAAGTTAATACTTACTGGTATATTATTTGATTTAAATTATTTAGAAAACAAGAAAAATACCTCTGTAGAATTGGCTTTCACCCTTCTAATTGCCATTTTTTCTTTTTTGCTATTTTTCTTTGATAACAGCAATAATAATTAAGATATATAACAGTATTAACTTTAATTAAATTTAATATTTACTTTTTCTTAGTTAGAAACACTAAAATTTACAACCCTTTGTATCTTTCTTTACATACATACATACATACAAATAGGTAAATCTAAGAACTTGAATCAATAGGGCCAAGTGTAGTACCTTTTCAGCGATTCATATTCGTTTTCTTATCTTTTTATCTTGTTTCTATTATTACCTGAATAAGCCGTGAATAGTTTGTGACCATTATAATCTGTTTTTAATATTGAGTTTTGATTTACATAGGTTTGAAAAAAGTATTAAAAATACTGTTTCAAAACAAATAGCTTAACTTACATTTCGTTAGTTCCACATTTCCTTTGGGTTGGAATCCCAAAATTAACTGTTTTATAAACTACAGTTTTGAACAGCATATCGGCTACAGGTTCTGATACACCTTCCCAAGCAACCATTGCAATTATTATGTAGGCTGTGGAGCATGTGTGACCAGGTCTGTGACGTATAACCGTGAGCAGCTTTTCTTCTGGCCCCGATCTCCGAATAACCCACTTGGCCAATGGGCATCCTTGCGAGGTTTTACCTTCTTTACCTGAATAAAGCAATTTTTCAATGCGAATGGCTTTTCCTTTCTCACCAGACCTGTACAAATAGAAAAACAAAAGAAATGTAGTTTATGATAGCAAGTACATTATCTTATCAATAATGTACTTGCTATAAAAAAAAATGATACCCTGAATTTAATTGTATCGTTCAAACTTGATGCGGAGGAGTCATGGGTTGAAACAAGGGGAGCAGTGAAATTTTTCTATGGAACACACAAAACAACATGCATGGTTCATGCTCACAAACTTTTTAAGAATAATCTTGAAAACTGAACTGAAAGTTTCAACGATCCCACCCCATAACAATCAAGACGGCGTGTCTTAATGACCAGCTACAAGGGACCTAATAACTGAAGAAGGAATGGGTGGAATATTTAAGACCAAGGAGGTGGAATGATTGGTGGAGAGGCTGCAACCACTTTGTGAGGACAGGGCTTAACCCTTTGCGGTGCAAGGCATTAAATATTTTGAAATATGATGAAGAAACATCATGAAAGGGTTTAGTTTATTGTCAAGACATAGAATCTACAAAAATTTTTTTTAAAACTTACATCACTCCAAGGGGCGGGTCGTCCCCATTTGGGGTCACCTCCTCATATGAGAACCCCTTTAGATACAGCCACCTTGATATACTCAAAAAATATTGTTGAATCTTACAGAAAATCATAAATTAAAATTTCCAAAAATATTGGAGGAAAATTTTCGGTTAATTTGCTAAAATTGTAAACGTCCAGAACTGAAAAAATTTCTTATCTCCGAGTTAAGGAATTTTCCAAAACTTTATATCTAATAATTCCTGTTCAGAAACGAAATTTCATAAGACTGCTATATACACTCTGAAAGGAGTACTATTAGCCCTATCCTAAACCTATTATTTTCCATTTATAGTTCAATTTAACGGTTGAGAAGCGAGTGAAATTAGGTGTGCCATCAGCTGGCACACTGCGCCGCAAAGGGTTAAGAGAACATTACTACTCAAGGGCTGAGTGAGAAACTTTTCACATCCACAAATTTGATCACTGATAAGAAATGGGAGTTTCGGAACAAAGGATAATTAAACTTATTTTTGGATTTTTAATTAGACTGCCTCTTTACAAAAGTGCACTAATAACAGCTGTTATTTTAATGAGAAGAACTATAAAAAAAGACTTCTATAATTGGAGACTGATTGACAGATAAATCATTTTTTTTTCTTTGACTGCCATTTTGCCAGAAATAGATTAGACTAGTATGATCTTAAAGTTTTTCTTTCCAAATCAAATTTACTTGTTTTATTTTCACCTGAAACAATAATTTTTGAATTTTGTTCCTTCCACAACAACCTTTTTTTTGTGCTAAAATTGCATCTTTTTGCTAAATGATAATAATAAAAGATACAACTCGGCAAAAGCAGAACCCAAGTTACCGTCGCCATATTTATGTAATTGATTTATTTAAAATTATTAACTACACCAAAATGTAAAATAGTAAGTAAATATCTGAGTAAAAATGTATTGAACACAAAAAATTGTAATACATAAAAAACAAACACAAAAACATAATGAGATGTTTACCTGCACTCCATTAATTCTCTAATAGCAGAGATGGATGCTCCAAATCCTAAATGTGTGTAATAAGGAAGTTTTTCTGATGGGAGCACTAAAAAAATATATATATAATTAGAAATACTGACTAAAAATATGTATTGTTACTTATTTTTAAAACTATGATAAATATAAGTTATAAATGAAAATAAAAATTACATCTATTTTAGTTTTTTAAATTTATCTACTACTTTAGTTACAATAGCAGAAAATAAATTAAGAAAAATCAACATGTTTTTTTTTAAATGGCCAAACCAATTTCTTTAGCATTTAGTTTCAATGCAGCTTATTCTTGTTTAGACATTTTTCTAAAACTGCATGGGGAAAGATTCTTCAGATTGCAAAGATTCATTTACATGAAGAAAAGTATGGTTTATCTACTGTAAAGGCTCATTGTCTGAGTTGAAAGTTATTAGAGTAAAACAATTGATTACTTGGAGGTTCAAATAAGTTTGCGAATTACATGACATTGTTTTGAAAATTCAATTTGTTGTTTCCGAATATAAAAATGATAGGTTTTAAATGAACTCCCTTGATTTTAGGTTCAAACATCATATAATTTCTACTAAATATTCAAAACAGACATAAAATGAAATTTTTTATAACATGACAAATTATATCATCATTGCAAAAGAAAAAAAAATTAAACTATACACTACAAAATATGCAGACTCACATCTAATATATCTTGAATATTATACAGAAGAGATATTGAGCAACTAGATACTATTAACTGCTTATAGGTGTAACATCCCCCTCCCCCAGTAGAGCATTTTTAATGCAGATCTTGTAATGATAAGAAAGTGCTATAAGTCACATAAAAAATAACTGTTATCATTTAGAATTTATTAAACATCATTATTCAGAGACATATAACTATTAGTTAAAGAAAAGAAAGAAATTGTAACACAAATAAATACAGAAGCACTAGAATTATAATTTTGGTAAATTAAAATGACCACAATTTTTTAAAGTTCTAAATTAAAGTAATATTATGATAATAACCCTGAATAAAATTAATCATCTTTTTGAATCCAAATTATTAACTATTTAGATATCATACGCATTAACATTTTTTTTTATTAGAATTTTCTTATCTTTACTCGTCATCTTCATATTACCCATTTCTAACTTTACTTTCCCTTTTATTTAGCTAAAATACTTCCTACCACGAAACAAGTTATAAAACAAATATTTTGATTATATAAAGAATCTGAAGTTTAATTTTCATAATGCTGCTTTCACAAATTCAAATTTACTTCTTAAAATTGAAAATCAGGCAATTAATCATTATATATAAATAACAGTTGAATTTAATTTCAATTTAATTAAAATTTTTGATAACTTCATGTAATTTTCACAAGTATTAGGCTATCTCCATATTTTGTATATTTAACGCAATTATTTTCTTATAGAACAAATGCTGTCATGGATAGTTGTAAATTTATAATTTATTTATGAAAAATTAACTTAAAAATAATATCTCTATCATTAGTATAACTTCTTCTGGTCTTCCAAAAATGGTAATAGATTATTCATTATTTATCAAGAATAACTATTAATACAATACCATGATTATAATTAAAGCATGATTATTAATATCTATATTTCTATAAATACATTCATTTCATGTGCATAATAACAAAGCTTTTTTAAAATTAAAGTTGAGGTAGACCAGGTAGAATAATAATTATTAGAATACAATATATAATAAATAATATAAACAGTTTTAAATAACAATTTAAAGGAAACAAAGATGTAGAGACTGTGTTAAAAGCAGAAGAGAAGGATTCAGCATAATACTTATAAATACAATAACTTTTGTCTCTGATTTATAAGCTCTTTGATCAAAAGAAAAAGTAACTTAAATATTATCCTCCCACTGCCCATTTTTTAACTCCAAGATTGTTGGGGCTTTTTTTTTCTTTGAACAAACTAATAAAATTCTTGGAAGTATTAAATAAAGAATACAGCACAACCCCAGTTAACGGAGCTAAAGGAGGGGAGATGTTTCAGATAACAATTTTTCCAGTCAAGACATGAACATCTGTTACTATTTTGTATCTAATTACAGTATGCAATTCTGAAATAATTTGAGTGTAAAATGAATTCCAAATTCACTTTATAGACTACACTTATATTCTTTATTGAAGTTAACCCTACGTCAAGTGCAATATTAGCACCATCGAGTTTGGGCACAATGCACCTAGGCATGGGTAAACAATTTCGTAATTAATAATGTTAATACCTATTAATTTTAGCATTATAAAATGAACCATTGACCTTCTTGGGGAGGCTTAATAGAAAAAAATGGGGATGAAGCAAAAAAGTCTTGCCTTCACGATTATTTCCGTGCAGTACGGTTGGATTTGCGATTTCAGAGATATTTATAATAACCCAAGTTTCGGTTAACCAGGGTTTACTGTAACACATTTTTGGATAATATTTAATTTACAGTGACTGTATGAATCTGATATAATAATATTCACATTAGAAAACATTATAGCTGTCTTTGTTTTTATACTTCCATTTTTCTGTTTGCAGATGTCTATTATTACTTCTTCTCTCAATTTCTATACAGTTTTTTGCTGTCATTCAAAAATGTATTTGTTCCTGCTTTGGTTATTTAAGTTTACATTTTCTGCAGATGCGCAGTTGTTACTCTCCCACATCAAACAAGAAGTGTTTGAACAAATATTATAATGATTAGTTCCCTAAATAGTTTGAATAAAAAAAGTCATTTCCAATTCATTTATCAATTTTCAATTCATTTCATTCCAAGTCATTTCCAATTCATAATCATTACAGAATTTGCTGTAACCTCAATTACAAAGACCCATCATTCCCAATTCGATCTTAAGAATTCTAGAGAAGAAACTCCATATTTGAGTCTCTCAAGTTCTCAATTATGTTAACTTTTAATTTACAAATGTTACCATAGTTGTAAAAAAATAATCAGTTGGTTGAATTTCCTTTCTATTTTCAAATAGTATACAGCTCAAGATTTTCACATTTCTAAACTTCAAAGATAATACATAAAATAAGAATACTATCATTATATTATTTAATTTTTTTTATATTTATATTTTAGTAATTTAGCCCAAATGTATCTTTCAAAAATATATTAAACTAAAGATTCAGTTTTCAAAATTAAATAAAAATTGTTAATTGAGCAACAAAATTGTAAACTTTATAGTGAATAAAATCTAAAAATTTAACTCTTTAAAAGTGTTAAAAATATACAAATAAATTAAAAATTCTTGAATTTAGTAATGTAACAATTCAGTAATAATGATAAAGAAATGGTCAGTTGATATGAAATTCTGTGTTTTTGTAAGGTGGGAAGAAAATTATTAGCATTCAATATTTCATGTGTTTACCCCTTTGGGTACATTTGACGAGTGAGACTCGTCATCTGCTTACTTGGGCGAAGTTACGGTGGACGAGTGAGACTCATCATCTGCTTACTTGGGAGAAGTTACGGTGGACAAGTCTGACTCATCTGAATTTAAGAAGAATTATTGGCGCAAGTGGTCCTGCCAAATTATAATATCCATGGGCGTCCTACAAGTAGCAATGCGCCACATCGTTTGCAAGCAAAAAATTGGGCACATTTTCCGGAGAATATTCCGGCAACAGAATTAAAGAAACGCCCTACAAAACGGTGTTGCGTATGTTATAAACATAAAATAAGAAAAGAAACCACTTGGCAATGCAAACAATGCCAGGTACCTTTGCATTTACCGACATGTTTTGAAAAATACCACACGGTACAAAATTATTAGACTTTAAGTTGGTTCTTGTTCTATATATTTATATTTTGTTTCATTTATATATTTATTTATATTTTGTAACTAAAATGCTGTTTCAAAAATATATTTATATCACCAATATAAGTATATTCCAAATAAAATTTACTTTTACAAATTAATCCATATAGCAACAAATTAAATCCGTCCCATGGGCATAAAAATCTTCAAATAATTCAGTACTCAAAGGGTTAACAGAATTAGCATCACAAAACTGTAAATGATATAAAAAGTTACTATTCATGCTTGAAATAATTTCCAAGTATAATTTTATATTATACAGCTTTATGTAACAATCCATTCTGTGATGTCCGCAATAATAAAAATGAAATTTAAAAAAATGAAATAACCCATTTTTTTATCGCCTACATACTCTTCATTCACTTATCTTGTTATTGTAAAAACTTTCAAATTTGTCACAATTCTGACTTCTCATATTTTTAAACATACATTTTTATAAGTTATTGATTAACTTATATACACATATATTTTTTAGTCACTAGTTTTTAAAAGAACTTGCAATTTTTTTAAAACTATTTTATAATCAAGAAATACAAGCCGAGTCATAAGTCTTCCATACAATTAGTGAAAGAGGTGACTAATTTCTTTTTCCTTTTGAGGAAGGTGAACCAATTGAAAAGAGGTGCCACTTACGAAGGAAGAACAGATTTACATTATTCTGCTGGCTGGAAGTGGTACCAGTGGTAGCGCGGACTTTCAATGCAACACACAGAACACGGATAACCCGTGACAATGTGGCAAAACTTATCATGAAATTCAAAAGGTCAGGTTCCGTCGCCGATGCAAGCAGATCTGGAAGAGCAAAGACGGTAACAGAAAAAGCTATGTCAACACAGTTGCTAGCAGCAATGGTAAGGAGTCCTATCTCTGTGCAAACAGGAATTAGCCAAAGCAGTGTCATGAGCAATTTGCAGACTAACAAGTGGCACCCACACAAGCTGCAGATATTGCAATATCTGACAAAGGACGATCCTGACCTTAGAGTTCTGCAAGTGGTGATTGAATATACACGAGAATGTTTCGGCTCAAAATTGGTTAAACCGACTGTCATCGAGTGTTGACAGGGAAGGTGGAACATGTCCTGTAACTGATGATGATGATGATGAAGCTGTTTGAGATGTATGCTCGTTCCTTGGCTGCTTTATCTCAAATTATCCTTAGATCAAATTCTGAGATCGCGAAACTAAGAAAAATTGAAACAGTCAATGAAAGAAAAAAAAAAGAAAAGAATTAAGGATTATCATGAATATGACGCAAAAATTTAAGAATGGCGAAAACCTGCTTTCGGAATGTAAAGAGAAATCAAAAATCCATGAGAAAGAAAGTGGGAGACAGCCCATCTCCGCATGAAAAAAGTTTCTTTGAAGTTCAAAACGTTGACACTGAAAAAGCAAGTGTTCCTGGGTTTCCTCAACCTTGCATGAAGTGCAAAAAGATGTAGATGTAAGTCGGAATCGTCCTGTAACTGTAGCATTATATGCTACCACTTGTATGAATAAAATAAACATTAGTCACAGCTTTCACAATCTGTATGGAAACTTACCACTCATTCTGTAGATGTTCAGAACTGCCTAGTTTAGATTTTTACCCTTGTATACAATTTCAAGGTTCAAAACTAGCGACTGTTATTCTGATGTCAGAAATATCTCATAAACAAAAGCTTCCGATTAATTATCCTTCCACAATTTATTATTATTTCTTTACAATACTACATGGCAGTATCCTATGAAAGTTTAATTATAAATTATTTAACTACTGATATTAAAAATTAGAATTTATTTAAATAAATTTGTTGATAACTTCAATCTAAATACATAATAGTATAACTTTCAACAATTATATTTTAAATATTAAAATCTACATTCATACTTTAAATACTGAAAATTAAGATTCGAATTGCATGGAATTTAAAGAAAAAAAAATTAAATTATAAACAATGCACACATAAAATTATATTGGTTCTCAAAGTAACAGAACTGGTATGTACAAATAAAAAAAATACTTTGTAAATTACATATTAATAGTTTTCTATTTTTAATTTAAAACAGGTTAAGACGAGATTTAAATTTTCTCCATTCCCCTTCAGTTGCAAATCTGGTCTCTCGATTTTAAAAAATTTCATAGGTTTTATCAGATATAGGAAAACAAATGTGCATTTATAATATCCAAAATGTATTTAAGCTATTAATATAGAATTCTTAAATGCAGATGCTTTACTAAAGCTCATCTTAGTAGCCTAGGATATTTGTAAGACTTTTACACAATCCAAATATATTTAAAAATATTTTAATAAGGCCAATTAGACTTCCTTATTTAAACTGAATACATTAAATTACATTTAAATATGATGTTTCCATTTTTTGTTAATGATTCACATTGTCATCATTCATAATTGTCTCAAAATATTTGTTTAAATGAACAAATTTTGTACCTATACTCTCTGCGATTAAAAGCAAGACTTATTTTTCTATGCTGTCTGTCCCATTGGGGAACCTCAAATTTGGGGATGAGAAGCTATCGGATAAGTAAGGGGGTCTCGCTTTCCTCGTGGGCATAACAGTGGTGAGGCTGTCAGGGCCCATCTCTGATCACAAGTTGCACCCCTGTAATATGGGGGCCATAACATGAGCTGCTCATAATTGGGGGGCATCATGCATTTGGCCACCAGTTAGTCAGTGTGCACCGAATTGAATTGATCAAGGTGATGATAGTATTGAATTATCTATGTTTCCCATCTTCCACCCTCTATTTTTTCACATTTCTATTTTAAGAAAACAGAATTTTAAACTTTTAACTTTGACAGAAGGCATAAATTTTTATGGTAAATGAAATGAATTTCATATGAAGTGAAACAGTACATCCAATTCTGCTTGTATTTAATTTAAAAAGGTGATAAAAACTAGACAACTAAAAATATCCACACAAACTGCCATATATTTTTATGAAAATTTTTATTTTTATAGTTAAAAATGTCATCATACTCATTTTCATTAATATAAAACTAATAATATATAATACATATACAAACATCACAATTCTCGAGTATCTAAAATAAAATAAAAACAAGTTTTTAAAAACTAATGTTAAAAATGCTGAAGTTTCTGTTGTACTTTGACTCAGATCTAAAAAAGGTATCAACTATAAAATTGTATAATATTTAAAATGAGACTCGCACAAACACACATTCTCACCTTCTTTATTTTTTAGACAATCGCACTGAGGTGGTTCTAGTTTTGTGTTGCTGCGTAGCTTTTCAATCCTTTCCAATGGATCCATGTCTTTCTTATCTGCACCCACAATGACTGGAGTTGAGCAATTATTATCAAGAAAGTCACTAGACACGTGATTTGCATAGTTATTTGGAAAATGGGACAGATAATTTGGTGCAGATGGTTGAAGGGGGAGGTCTTGATGTCCAAAATTGTGAGGAATGTCTGATCTCTTAAAAGAGTCCTGAATACGACCACTATCTATGTATGACTTGGAAGTGCCTCCCCCTTTCGGAAGCAGAGGGCTATTTTCTGAAAAATTTAATTGCATTTGCTGACTATTGTAAGAGTATGAATTGACGTAAGCTTGGGTGCTGTTATGCACACTCGTCGATGCAAATGTAGGCAAACAAGTAGCATTAGAAAAAGATAATTTAGATTTATATGTATTGGTAATATTTATATATGTATTCATAGATGTGGTCGTATTCAATAAAAAAGGAGGCGACTGATTGGATTCATCACAGTTCGCTTCATTTGGTACAGGAATAGGATTTGCGGACGTCCCCGAATGCGAATGTCCACCGTTGGCAGAAGCATGTGGCACTGTGCCCGACATAGGAGGTATGGAAGATGGCGGTGGCATGCAACCTTGCTGCGAGGGCACATTTGGAGTCAAAGTCTGGGGAGGCGCAGGATGCCTATATGCGTAGGGAGGTGATGCAAAGCCAGGATTGGCATATCGTGGAGTACCAGTAGAAGAGTGCAATGGCATGTTGGCTCTGTTCACAGAACTATCACAAGGTGTTGGAATCTTTCGTTCTTGATCCACTGTCTTGGCCTCTGGCTTTTCACTTTCCGAAAGACTCTTTGGTGGATTGTTCTGCAAATCAACATTTTCACTGCTTGTATCTAAGGCACAATTACTAGAGGGGTTGTCAGGCTTTTCACCTCCGTTCACCATCTTGGATTCTTCACTGGCCTGGGAAAGCTCAGGGTGGCCATTCTGGGATGGCTTAGCTGGTGACTTTTGCAACACGGGCGTCGGATTTTCGGGTGTTTTTCGGGAAAGGCCAGACGACGATCCATCCGTCCAGGGTGGGGTCTTATCCGACCACTGGTTCTGAACTGAAGATTTCGGAGGAGTTATTGAATTGGGCGACAACTGTTGTAGATGCACAAGGGAAGAAGTTTCTGGTGGTCCAGAATATGGCATAGAATTATGCATACCTTCTTGATGACTTGATGGAGGTAGGTATGGTGATGTGTAGGACTGTTGATTTGCTGGTGATAGAGGCACAGGAGAGGCAAATGATGGATCATGAACTGGATTACAAATAGGTATCAACTGCCCATGTTCTCTCTGGTTTTGTCGATTATGAATCAAAGTCTTTAAGCGAGTGTTGGTCATGCGGTGGGTAGAGTTGGAACCATCAGTATCCCCAGCTCCGTCAACACTGACAGCAATACGGCTGTCATACATTGGCTGGAGGTGGGGATTGTGAGGTGGCACTTGTGGTGAATAGGATGCTGCATACTGTGAATTAGAACTATAAGGATTAATCATTGCAGGTTGCTGAAAACTATTTCCTTGTGGCTGATATTGATCATGACTACGTACCTGTAAAAAAAACAGGTTTTGAACAAAAAAATTCCAATGCCTTTTTAAATTTATGTACACTAGGTTGAATCTCATTATTATATCAAACATCAATGAGATTTATGACACAATGCACATCATTTAAAACTGTTCAAGTAGTACAACTTCTGAATTGCATATATTTACCATTTTAATTATTTTCCTGCTAAACAATAATTTGCAGAAAATAATCACAGTTAAAAATAATACCCGTCATACTTGAATATCACAATAAACTAAATGCATAGGTACTCATTACTATGTTTCTAATATTTAACATTCTGAGACAAAAGAAATCCATTTAAAAAAATAAATATTTACATAAATTCAGAAAATGAGCATTGATGTATGAAGATAGCTTCCATTACAAAAAAGGAGGAGGATAATAAAATAAAAATAAGTTTTAATTTATAGCTTACTTTTTATTAAAAATTAAACTGATATACAAGTATATAATACGCAAAAATATATTTGACTTAATATTAAGATTAATGCAATCCTGAAAAAAAGAGTGAAGACTATTAAAATAAGTAATTTTGAAAAAATATAATCCAAAAAAATGAGAGGATTGATTTACAATTTAATCTAACTCAAATTTGGAACTACAGACAATCAAAAATAAGAGGACTGTAATCTTAATATAAGGGAAAAGATGGTATATTTAAAATGATGGTATTCAAATAAAAAAAAAAAGACCATTAAAGAGTGTAAGACTAAATAAAATAGAAGAACAAAGCAAATTATTAATAAGCAGAACCTGGACAACTTTACTCAGATTTTGTCAATCCCCTCCAATAAACTATTTTCCAAGACATTAACAGGGAAGATAACAATTCTGATAAAAAAAATTAAAGTTTCTCCAATTTTCTCTGTGTAGAGAACTTTTATTAATAATATTTTCAAATAAATGTCTGAAAAGGGAAAAAAATAATCAGTTATGTTACCTTACAACCTCCCAAACCAAGCGAAAGGCCTTAAATTTTTAATTCTAAAAACAAAATTAAAAACTTTTTGTGAAAAGCTTTTTTATACATAATTTACATTCATGTTTTTAACTTTATGTGTCTTAAAAATTAATATTTTTACAGTAATAACTTAACAATCATCATTTTTATTCAAATAACTTATTAAACATTTTAATGAGCAAACAAGAATAGAAGCAATATTAAGTTATGATTTTTTTTTTCAAGTAAGATGAAAGCTCTCATAAATGTCATTCATGACGCACATGAAATATATAAGCTCCAACAAAGAATTCATCCAAGCAGAAATTTTATGTGCATAAATAATAAACTTCATTAACACTACTATTTTAAGCATATAATACATACTTAAAGAGTTATATTCTAAATGAAACATTCAAATGTCAATAAAAATATTTTTAATAGGATTAGTGCATTTTTTGATGTACAAAGTTTATATTCTAAGGAACAAAATATTAATATGCACATGCAGATATATGCATATATAAATTGAAAAAACTATCTGGACTCTTAACAAAAATGCAGCCCATAAAAGTATAGAAATGCAACTGGCTATCATAACATGGCTCAATGCCAATAGAATTGGAGGAGAAACGTGAGCGGAACAATGATCCACTTGGAATAGTAGGTGGGATTTGTAGTCACATGACCCAACATGCTCCTTGTAAACAGTAGCACATGTTAGAGCATCGAGTTAGAATACTAAATTGTGTCGGCCTGCATTTCACTGGAATTGTTTTTAGATCATGGATGAGATTTAGATTTTTAATATTACATTTAGCTAAATAATTAAAGTACTTTCATAATTAATAAATATTTTATATATTTAAAATACACACACAAATTACAGGAATTTACCTATTAAATATAAAAGATGGGAAAAAATTTTTTATGGTTTACGAAAAGAAGGAAGATATTGCGTTAACTTCTTGTGATTAAAATTGGTTACTTACACTTTGACTTCCTAGATGCATTGAACTAGAATTTGAAGGAGATTGACTATCACCATGACTAAGATAGGATTGTGGATTGCCGTTCATTTTTCCACCAATATCATTTGCAGAGTTTCTCAAGCTTTCTACGTTACTCGCATTCATTATATCTTTACTTTTTCTGCCTGCTTTATAGGATTCTTCAGCTGCCTGTAAGAAAAAAAAAATTAAGTTTTAAAATTTTGAAAAAATGTTGAAATCTTAAATATGAATTTTAGTCAAAAAGTTAGCAATTCATCACAATCAAATAATTATTTAAAAAAAGAGATGTATTATAAAACTAGGAAAAATTTCAACAAAATTGGAACCACATTGGAATCACCACACATCACTTTTTATATAAAAAAATAGGCAAATATTTTAGATAATGCATTTAGAGGATAATGTATACATGCATAAGAAAGGATATACTGCTTAATAATCACAGTGAAATCAGAATACAAGATAAACATAATAAAATTAAAACATAAAAAGTTTTAAAAATTGAAATAGAATCAGCAGGAATGTGTTGATAAGTCTTCCTTGCAAGATTACCCAATAAATTAAATGGAAATCCAAGAACAATATTACATGTATTTTTTAAAGGGCTACTAAACACATTGGGAATAATAAAGCATAGCAATGTTTTAAAACCTTCTCTCCTATACTCAAAATCGATGAACAGCTGTATTAAGCAAACAAATAGCACATACACTTACATAATAATTCACCCAATTCATTTTATCAGCTTTGATGAGATAATCACTGAATACCGCGATCCAATTCCATTGAGCCCCAGTGTTGAGAAAACTGACACGAGACTTGGTAAGTTTTATCAACAAAAAGGTATACTTTTTTTCTCTCTCTCTCTTTACTACGACCGCGGTCGCTACTCTACTACCATCGCTACTACTACTACAACACCATCCATACGTGACACAGATCTTCAAAACAAGAACAACGCCTCGTCAAGGGGAAAGAGAAGTGCGGTTGTTTAGACTGCCGCTTTCTTAACGGCGGGACTGCCCGGACGCCATTGTTTGACGAGGTTGCTTTGATGAAGATACGTACAAGTTACAGCGAGCAATCAATAATTTCGCGTTGGTTGTTTGGGAGTGAGATTTTTCATTGCAGAAAAGTGTGGTCCACATGCGCGTTCGTTACTTCTCTCGTTCCTCGCGTGTGACTAACCTGGATGAAGCTCCAAATAAATGCGGGGGGGCGACCTGCAATTTAGAAATGAAGGGGAGCGATCGCGTTTTGGAGATTTTGGATAGGGCTTTGGAAGTTAAGAATGACGGTATGAAATTAAAATTTTTGCATCTAAACGGTAAAAGCAGTGTTTTTAGAGAATACTCTGAACATTTTGATCCCTACTCATTTTAATTATAAGTAAGAAGTTCGAAAAGTACTCAATATTTTTTTCAGAAGAAAATACTTATATCCTGTAGACTGTGTTGTCAACATCCCTTTTTTTTCAACTAATACAAAGCCTACAGCGATGAATAAGGTATCGGTAGATAAGATTTTATTAACCGACTTATGAACAGCTTACTCGGTTTAGGTTAAAACGCATTGTTTATTTAAAATTTAAATGTTTAAAAAATGGAGTGGATAGCAAACTAAAAATATCATTTAAAAAATATTCATTTTTTTTTCAAAGTTAAAAAAAAAGTGGAAAAATAAATTCAATTATTTTCCATGTAACAAAAACAGTTTCATTTGACACTTTCCAGCTGCCATACAGGAAAAAGCATAGGATGCAAGAGATAGGAAACTGAATGAAAAATATCGAAATATTGGAGGGGGGGAGACAATGATAGCCATTTTTAAATCTACAGATATTATTCACTATTGTTAAACAACTGCAAAATGAAACAAATTAATTCTAAATGGATAATTCATTCTCAAGACTGTTGAAAAAATTTTGTTTTGATAAAAATTTCTCTGAGTCGCATAACAAAACATAAAATTTCAAAATTTATTTCGGTGGATTTAAAATTTTTTAAATTAAATTAAACTTTTTTCATTTTTTTGAATACAGCAAACTTTTAATTTCCTGTAAATCTTCAAACATTAAAAAAATACATAATGAACGGCATTCCTGTAAAACTGCTTTCCCTGCTTAATCAGTGTCGTTGCTAAAAAACATTCTATAAAAAGTCCTGAACATTAGGGTGGATCTAAGAGTATAGGAAAAAAATTGAGGGGGGGGATTACTTTTGGCGCGGAGTGGGAAGCTGTGTCTTAAATATATTAGTTTATATATATATTTATTGAAATCCATTTATATCTTCCGATGCCCCAAAAATAGTTAAAAACTGAAATTGTTTATGAAGATTTACAAATTTTTTTTTAATTACTTTTGGCGTGAGGTGGGAAAGTTGTGTCTTATTGAAATCCATTCATATCTCACAATGCCCCAAAAATAGTTAAAAATTACATTTAAAAAAAATATTTTCAAAATTCCCTGTTGCGCGGGGTAAGAAATTTTTTTGGGGTATATTAGTTTTGCGGTTTTTTTTTATTATTCATCATTATTCAAATTCATTCATATCTTCTGGTGCCCCAAAAAAGCTAAAAATTGACAGTTTTACGGATAAATACGGAGGAATAAAAGAAAGCTTATGAGAAAGTCTCCCCTGTAGCGATGTGTTTTTGTTTGGGAAAAGACGAGATTGTGGCGTGGTTTATCTTTGTCTTCGAAAAAAAGTAAAATTGTGTTAAATTGTGAAATATAAAAAAGAAAAAAGGTAGTTGTGGGTCCCTGAATAATTATATAAACAAAAATAATTGTATTCATTTAATAAAAAATAAACAATTTGTCATTCTCTCTTGTGCGTTTTTCCCTGTAAAATCGTTTTTTAAAGAATTTTTAATTCAAAATTTGCATAAAATCATTTTTTTTCAAATATTTAAGTGTTTTGGGTACCGGAAGAAATGAAACAAAGTTGAAAAAATTTTGCATGTATGCTAGTACACTTAAAAGACAACTTTTGCACCCTACGCCGATTATTTTATCCACACTTTGAATTTTCGATCCACCGTACTGAACACGGCGGGATGAAGGGAATGGTCACCAAAACAATAAGAAAAATCCTACTTCAGAAACAATTATATTGAAAACGTTAATAAAAGTTCATATTTCTGAATTACTGAAAAAAAAGCACCATAAAGCACGCAAAATTATTAGCTTGAAAAAACAAAATGAAGTCTCATTTTTTTAAGAAGTAACACAAAAAAAAACCCGACTTCGTTTCAAGGACTAAAATTGAAAAGTTATGTCATCAGAAAAGTTTTTTTAAATTATTTAATACATTAAATTCTCACATTTATAAAAAGTTTTACTTTGAATGTAAAAATCAATGCGTATAATTCTGCACTTTAATCATTTGGAAAACATCTTCTCCTCACATTACGACCTATTAATTAAAAATTAATTTCAAAATAAAACGTAATATCAAATTGTACTTTTGTTTGAAATATGTGCAATAGAGTACTTTTCACTTTGTGTGCAATGATTATACGTATGTTGATCGAAATTTTGTATTTTATATTCAATTTTTAAAACTTGTTCGAGGGAAAATAGCGTTGAAAAACTATAAATCCTACGACCTGTTCGACTAACCACCTTTTAGTCCAGGAAACCCGGTTCGGATAGTATGATTTCAGTGGCGTAGAAACTGGGTGGGGGGACAAAATTTGTAGTGTATTTCAAGTGTTACACTGTTTTTTCCCTCCACACCAGGGGCGGATTATGAAATAAGCAAAGTAGGCAACTACCTAGAGGCCCCGAGATTTATTATTATTTTCAGGGTAATTTATTTGTGTGCTTTCATTTGATTTACAACAGATGTATTCAAAGGCATTCAAATTAAGTATCATTCAAATTTGAGAAAATTACTCGTAGGATTGCTCGTGACTTGTATCACAATATTTGGATTGTGTTTAAAAAAAGTTTTGATTTTTTTTTACCATTTTGTTTAAAATTGCTTTTAAATTTTAATTTTTTTTTATGTGCGAGATACTAGAACCAACTCTCTTGGAGGTGACACGCAATTAAATGGATTGTTATTTCAGTTTATAGTAATATGTGTTACTTGAACCCCTTCTTTGTCGGCATCGCATGTCATGCATTCGGCCTTTTCGTGCCCGTACGGTCGGCGCCGCATGTCATGCATTCGGCCTTTTCGTGCCCGTACGGTCGGCGTCGCATGTCATGCATTCGGCCTTTTCGTGCCCGTACGGTCGGCGTTGCATGTCATGCGACGAAGAGAAAGATTGTATCATTTAAAGTGAATTCGTCGCTCCTTACGCGTCTCGTTATATTCCGCGATTATTTTTGTGTTTTTGAATATTGCTAAGAAATGACGATTGTCAGAGTATTTTGTTGCAGTTTAAAACTCGAGTGCTTAACAGGGAAAACTGGAGATCAGTGAACGGGATATCACATGTATGACCACCAGTAGGTCAAGCAAAAACTGCTGACTGACAAAAATATTTTGCATTTTCGAATTCAGGATAGAACATATATTAATTTTCAGTAATAAAAAAAAAATGCCTTTTTTGGGTCGGAAATTCCCCCCCAAAAAAATCTGCCCAAACTGCTTATACATATATCAAATTAAAATCAATAAAAAAAAAATCTGGTTTTGGAGGTGGCCCAGAAGCTTGCATTGCATACAGGGCTTAATCCAGCCCTGCTCCACACACACTGTTTGATGATGGGGGTGCGGAAAACAGTTTACACCGGACGCCATTTACCTAAGTTTTAACCTAAAACAGACATTGCTTTATAAATCGACAGCCCCTTCCTTATCGCTCTGAAGGCTAACAAAATTCCGAAAGGCATTCATTGGACAAAGGGCAGGGGGAAGGAGGCAATCGCTGAATTCTTCATTTTGTCCTCCGTCGGGAAGTCGTTAAAATACCGAGTTTCTTCCGTCTGTTTGGCCATTTCGTGCAGCATCCATAGAGGATTTATTTTAAAGAATGCAATTCACAACAAATCTGTGCAATTAGACTTTAAATACAATTCCGGCATTTTCTAAAATAAATGTTTATAAAATTATACATTGGTTACAAAATTCGCAACATATGATCAAGATTAGCTTAAGCAGCACGAGAACATCAAGTAGAAAGAATTTTTCAGAGAGGAAAAATTCAATTTCCAAAATTATTTATTTGAAATCAAGATATTTAAGAATTTAACTTACACAGATACTAGAAGGCAAGT
>BGPR01009432.1:2626-25126 GCA_013235015.1 Araneus ventricosus
ATTGAAATTCATTTATATCTTCCGGTGCCCCAAGCGCCTCAAATATAGTTAAAAATTGAATTTTTTATGAAAGTTTGCAATTTTTTTTGTTTTGTTTTGAAATTATTTTTGGCATGGGGTGAGAAAGTTGTGTCTTATGTATATTAGTTTACATATATTTTTTTATTGAAATCCATTCATATCTTCCAGTGCCCCAAGTGCCCCAAAAATAATTAAAAATGAAATTTTTTTTTTTGAAATTTATAAAAAAATATTTTCAAAATTCCCTTTAGCGCCGGGTAAGAAAGTTTTGTTTTGGGTATATTAGTTTACGTTTTTTTTTATTATTATTCAAATTCATTCATATGTTCTAGTGGCTCAAACGCCCTCCAGAAAGTTAAAAAGTGACATTTTTACAAATATCTATTAAAAATTGTGAATTAATGCAAAATATTTGAAAAATTAGCAGATTATTCAAGTATTAAAGTATACTTATAAATAATTATAATTTTATAATAATACAAGAAGAATGAATTTAATAGTTAGAGCAATAAATCTCAAAACTTATAAAAAGTGAACTTACGTCATAGATTTTTTAATTCTATTAGTTTGAAGATTTACATATTTCTAAAGGATGTAATCCTTTTTGGTATTATAATGCTTGATAAGACTTCTTGATTGTATCCTATTCAATATGAAGCCGTGTCTCTTCTCTTCTCCATATACACTTTTCAACGCTTCAGACACTAAGTGAAAACATCTTTCTGCAGCTTGGGTATGGCATGGATATTTTGATCATTCCTCCGTTTTTCTAACTTACCATTGGCTCAATTTCTTTAAATGGCACATTTATCAAAAGAGGTGGTTCAAAAGGTCCAACTCGTTGCCAGTTAATAAGTGCAAAATAATGCTTTCCTTTAAAGTCTATTTTTTGGTACTTGAAAAATTCTTATTCTGATAATCCTCTGTTTTTATTTCTAGCACAAATTAGTTTTCGTAGCGCTGAAGACCTTATATTCTCTCTGTTATCTGTAAGCATTGACAATAGCAAATTTTCAGGATAATAAAAGAAGCTATTTCGTTGAGTAAAAGTGTCATATTTCTTAAATTTGGTCCCAAATATCTAGAAAATGAGATAAGTCTCCAAATATACCGCGCTCCTCCTGTTATGGAGGGCTTTGTCTTGACATGGAACCAAACAGGTTGCATATACCTTCATAATATACCTTGCAAGAATAATAAGATTGTCAGATGGCTTTTCTGTGACCACATACAGCCTTAAAATTCTACCTGCAAATGTTATCCACCTTGACTGAGCAACTGAACCAGGCTTTCTTAATACCAGGTCGGAATAATATTCACCACGTGATATCGCTAGGCAAATATCATATATATATTGATGATCATTGCTGAGAACCATTCTATCTATATTATCTGGTATATTCTCCACACTTATTGAAGAAAAAGGCAGGATTTGATTTTTTTACAAATTGGGTCGACAAAATTCTTTAGGACAAGTTGTTGCACAATCCAAAGAATTTAGTAGATGACGGAGAGGTAACTCATTTGCTTGAAGCAAACAAATGCACCACTGTAATGGTCTATTGAGGCCAGTTCCATCAAACGAATAATACCTCTCTTGTGCCCCGTATTAACATTTGTTCCATCATACCCAATTGAAATGTTAGCCCATTTAATTGATATTATTTGATACAAAAAAAATTGAGTATTGCTTCTTTTATGGCCTTAGCTCCTCCTGTTGCAGCATTAAAAATGTCCGATATACACAGAGTTAGGTTCGTTTACAGGAGTATAATGCTCCTCCTTCGCGGTCTTTGGGCAGTACTTTGTGTCCTTCTTAATTAGCACTTTTGTGATGTCTTTTCTTCCATCGAAATATAATCCGGTTAAAAAAGACCAAGACACTGTTAACTTAGTAGACTCTGCAACTGCATTTTAAAGCTTTTTACCCTGTATAAGAAATTTATTGCGTTCTACCACATGCGAAATCGTGTACAATTCCAATGTCTTGTAAAACAGCACTGGCAAATGAAGCAACTTCTCTATCTGAAATTCAGTATCGATCACATTCCCTTGCTAAGGTAGGGAAATCTAAACGATTTGGTGATTGATATTCCAAGGTAATTACATCCGCATCTGTATACAAAGACGAAGACATAGTGCTGAGCTCAAGTAACTCCATTGATTGAGCATGGGCAGCATCAGTTTTAACCATTTTACGTTTTATTCTTTTGTCTTCCATGTGTTTTCTTTTTCCCTTTCCCTTTTTCTTTTAGTCGCAATTACGTCCACTCCTCCAATAACCATTTTCCTTTCTAATCTTTGATCTTTTATAAACAATCCCGCAACAAGTGGAATTGTCATGTCTTTTTGGCATTTATATGTATCGAAATTTGTACACTTACAAAATGTGATATCGAACAAACACGATATTTTTTCATTACGACAATTTTTCAATTTTTGTTGGAATTTTTTATCATTCCTTCACCTTTACGTCTATGTTTATTCCTGTAAAATCGGTTCTTTAACACATTTTTTATTTTTTATTTTTAATTCGAAATTTGCATAAAAATAGTTTTTTGCAAATATTTAAGTGTCTTGGGGCACCGGAAGATATTGAACAAAGTTGAAAAAGATTTGCGTGTATGCTAGTACACTTAAAAGACAACTTTTGCACCCTATGCCGATTATTTTATCCAAATTTCGAATTTTCGATCCACCCTACTGTGTAGCCTTATTGTAGAAACGATAATCTTTCAGTTTACTGGATTATTTCAATATATATTAGCTGTCTTGAGGACTTGATTTACAGATTTCACAGAAAAATTGACCAAATAAAAGAAGAAAGTAAATTCTAGATATTTTCTTAGCTTTCAATAATGGAAGAGAAGCATGCAATTAAATATTTTTTAACTATTGGAAATACGTTGCAGCAATGAAAACTATTGCTGTAAATTATGGCAAAAAATATTTTAAAAAATTTATTAAAATTAGAAAAAAAATTGTAAGATAACTTAATTGATATCATTGAAAATGTAATTGTTTGCACATTCAGTTGAAGTAAAAATAATTTTTGTTCTTTAATATGTTCGGAAGTTATTAAGGAAAAACACCAAAATTTCGTTTAATCTCAATTAATTAAAATTCTAATAAAAATTTCAAAAAGGGGCTCCGAGATGCACATTCCCACCCTCCAAAATATGTTAGTGCCAATTTCGTAGTCTAGGTCGAGCGGTTTGCCCTGTAGAGCGCCAACAACTCATTAATACCGATACCATTAACTCTATAATACCGAGGCCACTTTTTCTTCCAGCTCCTTTAAAAACGGGATTTTTTGGGAGGAAGCTATCTGAATTGGACTCTCCCAACGCAGGTGGTCATTTATCCCACATTCACCCCCTGCTGTAACTTTCCCTTAAGGCGCACGGAAATGGGCTGCGGTTTACAAGGATAATTGGACCCCCTACCGCGCTTATCTCCTAAGAGATCTCAGAACCTCACCTCCCTTCAAAAGAAACCAACCGCCTCAGACAGACCTTCGTTGCTGTTAAGGGGAAATTTATAGATCTCCCGGGACCGCCTCTCTCGGAGTGAGATGGTTAAAGGTTTTCGTTTTTAGCAGCAACGTCTTTTTTTCAATTTCGTTGTCCACTCCTGTAATGCCTGACATCCACGGCCAGCAGCAAAACTCCTCTTATCTTTTTCTCTCCTTAGAGTAAGTCACCTGGCCACGAATCTAGCCGTCCTTGGTACGCATTTTTCCATCCCGATCATTGATCATCACCAAAATTTAAATAAAAACTTGCCTTTCATGCAATATAAAAAAAATCAAAAAAGTTTTCAATTTTTTAAGATGGCAGAAAGCATGATATTAAATGCTTGAAGAAAGAATGAAAATCATTTCAGTCTACCTCATAACCCCCCCCCCCGAAATCAAATATCTGTTGCCACGTTTAATATAAACACAAAAAATATTGTTACAAAAAATATTACTTTGAAGCAGGTGGGATAAAATGTTCCAGCAATGCAATGAATATTAAAGTAAAATTTCTGCTTTGGAGTTAATTTCCCAAGAAAGCAATTTATACTATAACAACCGTAACAATTTCGAAAGCGCGTGAATAAAAAATTTGCTGAAAGAATGAGATTAGTTTGAACTTTATTTACAAAAATAAAAACATTGTTACAAATCACGTATGAAAACATTTTGAAAAATTAATTATAATTGAACAAAATGTCGCATGGAAATAAAATCGGTGTCATTATAAAGCTAATTTCTGAACTTTACGATGATGTTAAAATAGATTTTGTGCAATAATATGCTCTGAAGTTTTTGCGGGGAAACTTATAAATTTAAGGTAATTTTAAATTAATTAATTAAAATTCGAATTAAAATTTTGAAAAATCCTTTCGTAATACGCACCTAATACCCAAAAATCAACCACCTGCCAAATTTCAAGTTTATAGCCCTAGTGGTTTGAATGATTCGTTGATGAGTCAGTGAGTCCCTTCTCTTACTCATATATATGTAGATTAAAAATTTTTGGTCGACATTGTCCAAATATGTTCGGACTCCTGTTACTGAGTTTCGGTTGTAAGTATTCCAGTATTTATCTCACTCGCTAAGAATATATTGATTTATTTTGGATTTTATGTAGGAACAAGGGGTGGCAGATCTAATTGCTGCCCCGATGTTGTAGCTAATTTGGCTTGGCGGTTGGCCTTGCCCGGGTTACCAGTATGAGCTCTCACGCAGGTCACGCCGACCAACCAAACGCCTTGCATTGTATATATTTTTCTTAATAGTATTGACGAATTCAGATCAGGGCTTTGCGCTTTCGATAGCCTCTATAGATGACTGACTGTCTGTAAATATATTTATCCATGTATTATGGTCAATAGCCCAACTGGCCTCAAAATGTTGCGGGGTTGTGATGTCTCATGGACATCATTAAATATGCTGGACCACCACCACTACCCAAACAGTTTGAAATTGTATAACGTTATGAATTTTTGGAAAGTCACAGTGGAAACATTTCAAACGACATTACAGTCACAGGATAAGTGCAACAACGCATCTCATCTGACATTTAACTGCATGTTTTTTACTACTGGGCTGTGATGCCACGTCAACTTCAATCCTGTAAAATGGGGGATGGTAATAAAAGTTAAATAGGCGTATAGAATTTGACATTCATTTCATAAGCATGAGTTGACTTCATTTAATATGATATACACGGTATTCACTACTATATTTTATGCAAGAACAATTTCCTATTCAAGTAAAATAATTTTGTAAGAATTAAAAATTTTAAAACGCGATAAACTGGATGCGAAAAAATATCTAATTTTATCATTTTATTTTCGGATCATTAGCTCATAAAATATTATGTTTGTCTAATTAAATGTCATATACATATCTCCTCTTACATCTGTAAGCCCTGTGTTTTATATTTGTGGCACACAAAGTCCAGGCATAAATAAATAATTATAAATATATTTATCTTCCGAAAGAATGATTTATGAAATTGGCTTCCGTGCAGTCTTAAAATTAATAATTAAAATCTTGTTGAATTGACGACAAATCCACATGAAAATAATGTTTAATTATTCACGGCAAATTATGAAGGACAGACTAAAGAAAAATATTTTTAATTCTCTGAAAATTAATTTCGCGAATATGACAACTCTCTAGAGGAATATTAGCAATAACATTTGCGTCGAATGGAGCTAGTAAAATAATAATATTCGTAAATACGGAAACGATCCAATATTCCTTTAATACTGAAGCTCGAAAAATTTTCTTAAGTTATTTTCAAGCATCGTTATTCATTGTTTGTTTTACTCGTTGAGGACATAATTACCTGGGGATAAATGCGTTGTCTCTGGGCTCAATTAATATTTATGATTATAAAAAGTTCAACAGCTTGTGAAAATTCAGAAAACTGGTATGGAAGAGTTTTAGAAATAAAGCATGATCAATTAATGTAATAAAAATTCCTGTAAAATTTCAAATTCTTTGGGAATAATAATACATGAACCATAAATTTAACTACTGATGATCAGAATTAGAATTTCTTTCCATTCATTTGTTATTAACTTATCAAATCGTATTATTTACAAATTTGATACCAGGAAATACGGACACAAAGAGGACTATGTATAAAAATTATTTCCTAAACAAATTGTATTCCTAGAAATGAAAGAGCAGAGAAATTCGAAAAAGTATCAGTTTCATAATCAGATCAACGTTAATTTTAAAAACAGAATAGTATTCTCGTGACTCAAATGGTTTCTTTTTGACATGGCAAAGATGCATTTTAGAACAGAGTGCCACCACCAGGGTTGTAGTGGAGCCGGAACGCCGTTCTGGCACTGTATTTTTTGATGAGAAATAAATAAGTTAAAATTGAGGAAACGTCCTTAAAACAATGCGATTTTTGTCGCTCAATGTAGAGCTTTCAGGCACTGCTTATTTTGCAACTACACCACTGGCCGCTACCTATGCCTTCATCGTCATCTAATCACGGTTCAAAGCAGCCAACTTTTCACCCAAAAATCCTCATGGGGATAGTTTACACTTTAAGGGGTGCCAGATCAAGGCACTTGAACATTTTTCGTAGTATTTCACAGTATGAAAGGGCATTTGAAATGGGATCCCAGACACATAATAAATCAAAGGATTATTAAAAATGGAAGGTCGAATAGTTCAAATAAATAATATTTGAGTTAGTTATTCAAGTAATAGGTCACCAAACGAAATACTTATATAAAAAGGCAATAATATGTTTAAAGTACACTTTGGGAGAATCTTTGCCTGCCACTTCCATCTGAAAGAGTGAGACTGATTCTGGAGGAGGTCGGTCCTTCGGAGAATCAAATGGCGTCACGCTACGTGTTTTTCTAAATGTTTGCAAAACGAATATCGAGGCAGGAGAGATACGTAGACATAGTAGGCACAATGATAGGTTCACCGCTCTTATTCTATCGCTTCGAATATGGAGTATTTTAAGCGGCTTCTGATTCTGTATTAATATGCATAGCTTTTTATCATTTTGAATGGCTTTTAAAAAATGTGACGACCTTTGTTCTGCAATACCTTGTATGTCAATGATTCATTTCTTATATCATTTTGAAGGGTACTCTTAAATACTCTTCGCATTATTTACCTTGATACCTCTTTTTGATACATCCTCTTGATACCTGTCTTCTTGATACCTCTTCTTGATACATGCTCTTGATACCTCTCTTCTTGATACCTCTTCTTGATTCCTTCTTTTGATGCTTTCTTGATTCCTTCTCTTGATTCCTTCTTGACTCCTCGTTTCTTGATTACTCTCTTCTTGATACTTCCTCGCATTATTTATCTTAGCATTATTTACCTTCGCATTATTTACCTTTATCACTTAATATACTCCAAATAATTGTGTGTTTTCGCATGATTCAGCCACGAAAATCCTTCAAAAAGTTTTAAAAAATCAAACCTCGGCTGCCATTTTTTATAATCTTACACTTTGCAAATAATTTCCATTTACAACCGAAAGCCAACGCTTCAAATATGAGACAGTTTACAGAAAAAGGTAGAGAGTAGGCGTTCGTGTCGGAAGCTATTAACACACTTTCTAAATTATACTTCCTTAATGATTTCCGCGCACGTATGAAATCAATCCATTTCACGAATCTCTCTCAGAGGGAATTTTTATTGCTTTTATGATTTTAACGAAGCACCTTCAACCCGATCCATCATTTTTACCATTAAGGGATGTCCGAGGGCAATTTCCATTCCCATAACCAGATGCCTAATTTCTTTTAAGATTTGAATTATGACGTCTTTGTAATCGAATCTTGTGAATATAAATCAATATTCCTTTCTATTTCTATATGAATTTTGATGTTAAATTATTTCTGCAAACCATTTCCATTAACAACTTGCTAGGATATGAAAATTGCGTTTAATCATAACTTCATCTTAGGTTTGGATAGGATTTTCGAAATTGAAGTTTCATGCTAACACACGCGCGCGCGCGCGATAACAGATCTTTAACTCTCTGAAGAAATAGATATTCCAGGAGAATTATTCATTAAGGAAGTTAAAAAACTGTTTCACAGATTCTTACTGCGATAGAAATTCTCTGAAGACCGGAAGTCGCTTACGAAAAGCAATAAACACTTGCATTTTAATCACATATTATTCCTTGGTTCTGTTCTTCTAATCTCTTTCCTAAATCGGAATGAGATTTTTCTTTAAATTCAGTTTAGTTTCAATTTTTTTTTATAGCGAGTATGGTTCAAAACTGCAATCGTTTTGTGCAAAAACTAATTTCAGTTTGTTAAAAGGCGTAGGAAGTGGGATGAAAAGTAAAGAATCGACAAAAAAATGTGAAGTACAATATTAACTATTTTGTAGAATCGAAGTTATTTGCACATTTTTGTAAAATGTTTTTATTTGATAATTTAATTCTTTTAAGTCTTTACCATCCCATAAAAATTAAATTAGTCGCAATCGTTTTCAGTAAGAAAAATCATGGAAAATTTGCTATATCTGTTTCAGTGCATTGAAATTTCTATATATTGAACTTTTTCCGCGACTATTCAAGTTCGATAAATAGAAATTCGACTGTAAATTATAAAAATCCCCTTCGGCAAGCCGGAATGCAAAGGTAGGTTCCTTTAGTCCGGAGATATAAGGAAAAGAACATTTCGATCTATTTTCAGAAGGTTTAGAGATGTAAGAATGAAAGAGAGTGGAAGAAACTGCAAATGATGAGAGCTTACCGACAAGGGGTAACATGCGTAGGTTGAAAAGGTACTTTAAGTTAAGGGTAAGGGGAAAATCACTTTTCAGCTCATAAATTCTAGGCAATTAAAAAACTTTCAATGCAAAAAGTTTTCGTTATGATAAGACAATAATTCACCTAATTTGAATTTTCTTTCTATTTTCAATTTTAAACGTATCATTGGGAAATGGAAATTTCCACTCCCTTTGAGCTGGATAGCCCAACTACGAACACGGCCGAGATTTTCAGTATCCTTACAACATATCTTAGGCTGGTTAAAATGAAGTTGCATGAATGAAAGAGAGTGGAAGAGACTGTAAATGACGAGAACTTTCCAACAAGGGGTAACATACATAGGTTGAAAGATACTTTAAGTTAGTATGGTGAGGAGCGATGGGAGGGAAAAACACTTTTTTATCTCATAACGTCTAAGCAATTACAGCTATCTAAAAGGTTTGAATGCAAAAAATTGTTCTCTATGATAAAATGATAATTCGCTTAATTTCAATTTTCTTTGAATTGTGAAAGAATTATGGAGAAATGAAAATTTTCACCCCCTTTGATCTGGATACAGCAAAAATGAATTAATTTAAAAGATTTATGTATAGTTCTTTAGAAAAAGGTGCAGCTGAAAAAACACAATCTTTCTTAAAAGAAGAGACTTTTCACTTTTAAACGCTGACTTAGGACAAAAGACTTGATAAGATGGATTTTTCTCCTAGAATATCAAATTACTTCTTTTTCTGTCTTGTGAAACAAATTGTGACCCCCTATAGCTAATAGCTGCATTCCATTTCAGTAGGAGATAAAATATATTTCAAAAGGTCAGAAACTAAATATTTTAACAGTTATGAGGCAATACCTATCGTTGCCATTTATTATTATTGCGCAGGTGATTTCAAAGAGATCCTAAAATTTTTAATTGAATATCAGGCATTTCAAAATTAATCATTTTTACATAGGAAACAAACAGGTGGAAATGCCATGTATGCGTATTACGGAGCATTTTTTGACCTGATATATATTGTGACAAAATTGTCTTGTGAGTGTACGTGAATGCAATCCAATAAGCAGGATTTTAAAAAATAAAGCTCTATATTTTATAAATATTCTAATAAAAGAAACGTAGCACAAGTATTAAAACAGCATTTGTAAAAATTCACATCAGAGATTACCAATAAATTTCAACACAACTCTCAAAGGTTTCTTATTAGCTCACCAGCTTGCTTGCTGATCAAAATCCAACTAACTGTTCTTGACTTGAGAGCTTGCATTTATACTTTTCCAACAGGAAGTGACGTAATTTCCAGAAAGTTCATGAAGCTAGTAGAAATAGGTTGACAATTCGAGATCTTTCTAGAAAATTCCTTTTATCGCCAAAGTAGCCAACTTTGCCGCCAAGTCGCCAAGATTGGCATCTCAGGGAAACAACTTTATAGCTTTGTAAAAATATTGTAGAAACATGAAGTATAGCTATTCTAACTAAAGATGTGTCGACAATCAGTTACATCATTTTGTGAAGGATTTCTATGAGAAGGAGAAACGTTAAAAACAGGCACTACTTTCAATCAATCCCTATATTTCTGACATTAGAGAAAAATTCCTCTTGATATTTTATTATTCATATTTTTATCTCATGCACATTATAGGCAGACCTTAGAATAGAAATTGATATATCTTGGAATTTTGTCGTTTGCGGATTTGATAAATGAGCCAAATAATTTCACTTTAATGCTTTTATTATTAACTAATCATTTTAGACCTCTTAGAATTCCATTAAGTCGTTACTTTTCTTTTTTTTAATTAAATATCTTCCTGATGCTATAAAATCTTTTTTATGATGCCAAACTTTCTTTAAGAGAACTCTACACAGTAAAAACTGAAATTGTTTTAGGATTTTAAAATCTCATCAAAATTATTACATTGATAACCCCGTGTTTTAGTAAACATACATAAATGCCTAAAATAATGGAGTCAATTCGTACTCGCATCATACGCAAAAAATTTCCACGCAAATGTTATTTTCGAAACTATTGTGCATCTTGAAGAAAGAGGAGAGACAAAACGCGTTGGGTTGCTAAGTAACATTGCGTCTGTCAAATGACTATGGCATCACATAAATTGAAAATATTAGTGGTCAATACTTATTGGGTAAGAATAATCTCAAGCGATTATGAAACTGATTTCAGAGCAACAATTTTGTGTAGGCTAAGTTTTTTCCTCAGCGTAGAAAAATTTTAAGAAAATTTTGTTAATTCAGTAACATAATATATAAGAAAGCGGTGTGCGAATAATATTTCATACTGCGTCGAAATATTTAATAAAATAATTCTTCAACTTCATATTTAACTGTTCTACACACTAAAAACTAACATGGCAATATCAATTTGAGAAGGAATTGAAGGGGATCCCCTTTTAAAACTGTTTCAGCTAGATAGGCAGGTGGTCCAAGCTAGAATGAAAGAAGTTCGTACTCACTTTACGACAGCGGCTTACGTGCGGTGGTAAAGATCACATTCCGGAATCGAAGATAAAGGTGAAATAAAAAAAGTTTCCAAATCCTCTAAAAGTGTCTTGTTCTTCATTCATTGAAGAATAAAATCCTCTTTCAGATTCAATTTAGATGTGCCCTTTGAAACGGAACTGTTTTCATCGAACGGAATAAAAATCGGTCGAATTTTTTTCCCTCCGAAAGGCTCGTTTTAGATCCAGATCTGTACATTCCAGTTGGTTTGCGACTCTTCATAATGGTGCTGAGGTGGCTACAAAGAAGTCGATAACTTCTATATAGGATTCGATTCGCAGTTCATAAATACTGAGTTACTGAATGATTTTAAGGAACATTTCAACAAAATAACTGGTCTAAAGATAGAGGTTTGTTGCAACTACTCAGATTTGCTGGAAAAGGATATTGTAACAAAATTGGCTCGTGGGTGTACGTGAATGCAATCAAATAAGCAAGATTAATAAAATAAAGCTCTTTATTTTACAAATATTCTAGGAAAAGAAATATAGCACAAGTATTGAAAGAGCACTTGTAAAAATTCACAGCAGAGATTACCAATAAATCTCAACACAACGCTCGAAGGTTTCTTAAGAGATCAAAATCCAACTGACTCTTCTTGGTTTGAGAGCTTGGTTTTATACTATTTCAACAGGAAGTGACTTCATAACGTAGGAAGTAACGTAATCTCCAGAAAGTTCATGAAGCCAGTAGAAATAGGTTGAAAATTAGAGGTCCTTCTAGAAAATACCTTCTGTCGCCAAATTCGCCGCCAAGTTGCCAAAATGGTTGCCAAATTTTTCGCCAAGATTAGCATCTCAGGGAAACAACTTTATAGCATTGTAACTATATTAAGTACGGGCAATGTTTAGTCCTTTTGATTTAATGGACTATATATTCAAATAAAATTGATTCATACGAATTTTAGGCAAATAAGCAAATTCTTAGCTATTTATTAAAGATAATGCTCCCGAATGGCGACATCCGACGAACACGAAAGAATGGCTTACAATGAATGACCTTTATTCGAAAGATTCAGGTTTCTAAAGATTTTTGTTTCGGTGATATTTATTTGCACATGATATGGAGAGATTGAATCCATCATTGCTCTAATGTTTGGAGACGCCGAACCTTTTGTTTGTGTAGAGTTCCTCCTGTTCAAATAGAACATCATTTACGCTAATAGTGAAGAACCTGCAAGTTCATTTCACTGAGTAAAAGAACTTGACAATCGGTTCAATTCATTTGTGCATATAGTCACATTCAATGCAATCGCTGAGAAAAATGTTAAGAAATCAATGTAAAACATTTGGGAAACTAAATTTCCATAAACATATCTGAATGCTATATTTGTTTCGTCATTAATATATCTGTTCTATATTGAATTGTTTTTGCACATTTGGAATTTGCATACTTTTTCAGCAGGCTTTGAAATCGTCTTTCAGGAGCATACTGTTATACAGACTTGACTACCATCAAGCTCTTAATATTGAGGTAGCATAGACCAAGTTTCAGTTGATGACAGTGTCGACTTGGGTAAATGGTAATTAATAACTTACAAGGGAGGGCAAGACTTGGGAAATTCAGTTTGGATCAAACTTTGCATATTAGTAGCCTACCTTTATGGAGTTAACCCATTAATCGAATAAAGTGCAATGGCCAGCCAATTTGGAGAAAATAGACCTCAAACTTTGAGCACAGTTTATATACCAGTAAGTGATCACCAGCTATTAGAAGCCAGATAGCTTAGATGGTAGCGTGCTCGCGTCGCATTCGCTTGGTCCATAGTTCGATCCCGGCTGTGCTTTTTTATTTTTATGTTTTCAAAATTATTTTAATTTAAATGAAAAATTTTAATAATTTTTAATTAAAATATTAATTATTTTTCAGCATAAAATAATTATTCATTCATATGATACCTGAATTATATTAATTAATAAGCAGTAAAACATTTATAAATGCATCTTTAATGGTGATAAATAATAACTATGATTAAAATTGCATCCTAAAGTCATTAAAAGTTTTTCAATTATTGGATTTTTATATTTACAAATAATTCGTTTTTACATTATCTTGGAAACAGTAGAGAACAGATGTTAATGTATTGAATGCATATGCAGACGATCCAATATTTTAATGATCGAATGTAAATAGCAGAGAGCAGTTGCTAATCTATTAATTTGGTAGGTAAATGGTCCAAAGTTTCAATGATTGAAAAGAAACCAATAGATAAATGTTTTTAATCACTATCGTATGAAAATCTTCTACAGTGCTACCATTATTATTCCTTTAGAAACTCAGAACAAACGTAGTTATTCATCTTGGATTTTGAAGTGTTTCATATCCTTTTTTTGATCAAATTAGCATAATACAGATAGTAAAAATATTTTATGAATAAAGATATTGCTAGAGGTTGAAGATTGAATCGCACAAGAATCACTTAAAGAACCGTTGTTCTTATGAACACTAGTCATTTAATAATTATGAAATATGCAAAATATCTTTTGTTTTGAATGTTTTCATGATAATTATCATTCTTGTTCTTGTATGTAATTAAATGTAGATATATAGAATTGCTGCAGTGAATGAAAGATAAATTTATAATTTAATAAGTATGGAATGGATTTCTAAAATTTTCGAATGATAAAAAGAAACATAAATTTTTCCTGTTATAAGTCATTGCAGTTATTATTTATCACCAGTAAAGATGTATTTATAAATGTTTTAATGCTTATAAATTAAATTTTAACTATAATTCAAGTATCATATGAGTGAACATTTATGTTATTCATAAAAATAATTGACATTTTAATTAAAAATATTTTTTTTTAATTTTTCATTTAATTTGAAATAATTTTGAAAAAAAATAAAAAAAATAAAAAAAAACAGGCGGGATCGAACCGCGCACCAAGCAAACAGGAAGCCAGCATTCTGCCACCTGAGATATCTGGCCTCTAACATCTTGTGATCAATTATTGATATATCAGCTGTGCAGAAAGTTTGAGGGCTATTTTCTCCGAATTGTCCGGCCATTGCACTTTATTAAATTAATGGGTGAACACCTTAAAAGTAGGTTAATAATATGCAAAGTTTAATCCCGAACTGAATTTCCCGAGTCGTGCCCTCCTTCTTGTTAGACCCAAGAGCTTGATTACTAGTAACTTTTCTGTTTCTTCGCTGAAACTGTTGGCTGGAATTCGGATTAGGCACCAAATCAAGAGTCTAAAAATAACTATTTTATAAAATTACGCGTATGATTGAGAATGTAAGATTTTTTTATACAATCTTCTAGACAATTTTTCAAACACTTTTAAAATAATTTTTAATACTGTACTGTAACGAAATTGAGACTGGCCTAAATGAACTTCATTTGGACCAACTAGAACTAAAGATGATTTCATCAATTATTTAAGATATTTTCGGACTGAGACGTAGACTGTCACGAGGATGTGAAAATATTGTAAATATTATGAATATTTATATCTAACGAGAAAGCAACGTATTTTGGTACATGCATACGTTCTAATTAGCCGAAATAAATAATTTTTTTATGTGCAAAAAGGATATTTTCTTGATTTTGGTTCTACAGTGCCTATGGATGCTCAGGGTTCTAGAAGCAGGCAGCATTAATAAAAGCTGGGGGAAATTCCATGCGTTGGTTGCTTAATTGGTGTGATTTGTTTCACCAGCGGTTTTGACTTTTGGTCATGCGACTTCAATATTTACAAAATTGTATAGGTTATTCTTCATTTACATCATTTTTAGTATGGGTGTATTTGATTTTCTTGTGATAAGGATCAATTGTTGTTTATACTTTGTTTTCTGAGCAAATGTGAACCCTTCGTTTTATTTTCACTTATACTTTCATATTTTAGATGAGAGCTTGAATCTGCACAAAAGACGTGTCGAAGAGTATGTCGTAGGAAATCTTTAGCATCCTAGATATTCACATTTTTTATACCGAAGATTCTTACCAATAGGAACCGAATTATATATATAACAGTATTGATATAAATTAAGGATGATGATAAGCCTACAATTCAAGAATTCGGAAATTTCAGTTTAGCGGGGGAAAAATTGATTTGCGGTTTTATAAGGATCACAATCATACTTGATATTTTGTGGTGTGGCAGTGCGTGATTTTGAACCTGGGATCTTTGGGTCCGGAGTCGAGCATCTTAACCACTACACAAAAGGAATGCTGACTTATATACACCAGAGAAATGACGCGCAGCACGGTACACTACAGGAGCAACCCCCAGTTTGTTTGATATTATCTGAATATCAAGGATGCGATAATTGTACTGCGTGCATATTGCGCAGATTGCTGCCCCGATTGATTTTGCTCAGGCACGTGCAGGCTTTTGTGCTATGAAATGCGTCATAGCCTTTGTGCTTTTAAAATATGCGTCACAGACTTTGTGCTCTGAAATATGTCATAGACTTTGAATTGGGAGAGCTGCGTTGCTGTTGGAGTTGTAGGGCTGACATATGGTGAATGTAGCAGAAGTTCGAATTGATGTGATTTTTGGTGCTGCTATCTAGTAGTGGGACTGAAATTAGGTGTTGAGTGTGCTTCGTTGTCCGCGAGTCACCACTGTGGCAGTGTGTAGATTAGAACCTGGTTCCCGAGTCGAGCATCTTACCCACTAGACAAAAGGAATCCCTACTGTCCGGAGGTGGTACTGACTTTTATACATCACAGAGATGGCAAAGCATGGTGCACGACAGTGTAAATTAAACAGTTGCAAAAGCATGTCATGACAATTTTTAAAAAGAAAAATTCAAAAACATAACTTCAGAAAAAGAAAAAATGGAAACCAAATATCTCTTTAAAAATGGTTTTGAACTGCATATTTAAAATAAAGAACTTTTTAACACAATTTTAAAGGTAAAAAGTAAATCTAAAGAAACAATTACAGTTACAAAGTCCTTAAAAATGTCAATCGTAATAATTCCAGTTTATATTTTAAGAATATAGCTAGCCGCATTCGGTGATCGCATTCTTTGCCCGTATATTAATAGCCTGTTGCTATGCTTGCAACTTGACGAATTAAATTGGCGTTTATAGAGGCTGATGGACAATGCTAAAGTTTAATTTTTCAATATCTTGAAAATGAACGGTGGTGGGTGGTAGGTGACGATTGATGACATATCTAGAAGTCATAAGCTTCCATCTCTAATACTAATAAAGATGAATGTCTGTCTGTCTCTCTGTGTGTCTGTTGGCGGTGTACAGAACAGACCGTAGAACATAGAGCTACCAAATTTGGCACAGATATACTTTGAATACTGAAGATGTGCACCACGGAGCCGTTTTTTTAAAATTTTAATTCAAATTTAAATTATTTAAAAATTAAACCAAATTTAGTCGTTTTTGCCAATGAATTGATTGACAAAGAAATTTTTCATGTCTTTTTAAAGAGCAAAAAAATATCTTTCCAACGATACCAGTTTTATTATTGTAGAAAATTTTATATATTTTTTATAATTTTTTAAAGTCGTCGGAACTTTAACGTCGCTGGTTGCGAGAGTAGAAGTTGACGTAGGGGAGGCGGGGCGTAGCAGCTGTAATGGCTGCGAGTATTTTCAAAACAAAATTATTATTGTTGTAATCGCTTCGGCAGTTCATATTCTAAAAATGGAACGATACAAAGAAGATTAGCATGGCCCCTTTCCAAGGATGCCACGCAAAATGGTGAAGCGTTCCACATTTTTAAAACTGATCTGAGAAATGCGCTTAAGCTCCTAGCCTTAAAGAGTTTATTCTAAATCTAAAATTAGCCAAAAACATTCTTTGAAAATCTCCCTAATAGTAAGAATCACTTCATGTAAATTGTAGGCGCTCCAGATAAATTTTATATAAGTAATTCCTCTCCTTTCAGCATTCTTTAGCCCGCTCCCCAATTTTTTTATTTTTTTTATTTGCCTGTACTCCATTACAACTGATTCAAACATTCCATCCTACGGACTATGTAGCGCAGCGGTAACGTATCTGTCTTCTAACATTCCACCTCGAGTTCGATCCGCGCGTGAATCTTGCCGTCGTCAGTGTCAACAAATACTTCATCTTTTCCCCTCTTTTTTGCATACCTAAAAGGAAATATTAGATTTTAATTCTTCCAATACACTCATTTATCTTTTCCTTATTTTATTTAATACTATTTTCTCAGTAATTTTTAAACATTTTTTTTTAAAGATTTAAAATTCTCTCCTCATCTACATTTTTCTCAAATTTTTTTGACAATGTAATTATCGGCAATTAATTAAGCGTAATTGATAGCCTTAGAATAGTTTGTTGTTTTGTTATGCACAGAATAATTATTCAAGATTTGAAATTTTTTTCATGCATTTCAATTCAATAATTTTTTAAATTTATAAATGGATGTTTCAGTGACTATATTTAAATGGTTATCATTAATTTAGTTTTACGCTTAGCGAAATGTAATCAATTCTCTCTTTTTTTTCACAGAAAAAACTTTATTTAGTTATATTAAAACTAATTAAAACTCAAAATGTAAATTATTTTTAGCTGGTAAATTTAATTATTGTACTTCAAATTTTTCATTACTTTTTATCTTTTCCATTTTTTAAAGAATCTTTTCACTTATCATTTTTTAACACTTAAATATAAGGGATTAACTCAAAGTTCATTATATGCAAAAACATCCTGTGCATTTTCGTTTTGTGTATAAAGAATTAAAATTCAGTTATACTAACTAACCTGTTCACTGTTCGTGTTTTTAAATTCATTTCTTTGTCCTTATTGCAATTATTGTTTTCAGCTTACAAAAATTGAAATGTTGAAAATGTCAGCCTCAATTGCCTTATTTCTAATAATAAAAGACTGGCGAACCAGCTGGTCGCCGTAGGCAGCTAGTATGAAATTAAAATTATCGAAATCGGTCAAGTGGTTTGAACTGCGGTACAGTTCATTTAGTTTTACCAATTATTTTAAATATGAAGATGTTTATAATTAGCACAAAAGAACAAAAATAATATGTCTAAGACTTATTTATATAATGGAATAAGAAAAGATTGTTTATCTTAAAAACGAAAGAAAATATTTCAAAATATGTTTCAAGAATTTTGAAATAGAATTCTTTTTTACTTTTGCTGCTAATTTAATGTAGATCCGGAAATAAAATGGAAAACGAATCGACAAAATAAATAAAAAAAAAGTCAGCAATTTATCAGATTTCATGACACAGTGTATTTGTTTCTACTGATTGCATCTCTAATTTTTTTAAACATTATATGTCTTAGAGACATTTAAATTTACAATTTTTCTTTTATTCTAATTGTTTTAACTTGAATTTTATTGATTTAAAACAAAGACTTTGAAATAAAAATACGGTTTCGACGTAGCATATCTAGAAAAGAATATTGAGCCACATAACAGTCATATTCATCCGTCCATCAAATACTGATACAGGCGTGCAGCTCCCATATTTTCTATTAAATAAAACTGTCAAAGTTCAATACTTTAAAACCATAAACAACATTTTTATAGACATTTATTTATTATTTTTATATTCTATTATTTTCTTCACAATCTCCGGAAAATAACAATAAAGGGCTAAAAGACGCAAAATCAATGAATTAATGGCAACTTTATGTAAAATACAATTTATTTCCTTTGGTTTCAGAGTAAATTTCTAAAAGATCAAGATTTCTATAATCTACATACTTATACCGGGTTCAATAGTATTAAAACCCGTTGAGTCAGTAGCGAATCTAGGATTCGGGTCTGGGGGGGGGGGCGGAGGTCATAAAAATTTTGTATTGTCGTGATGAAGGTAAAATCTGAAGGCTAAAGTAAACCAAAACTCTTTAACTTAACAGACTTTACTCACCTGACAATAAGAATCATAAAAAACAATACAATTCTTTCGATAATTTAATAAAAATTACAATGAAATAACTAGCCAAAAAATGTCTTCGACCATGCCAAAGCTACAAGTACAAGTGGAATGACTACAAAAGTAGGAAAATTTTCGAGCCGGTCAAGCCAGAATGTAATGTTGAAACGATTTTATTATTTTTTAAAAGAGATAAATTAAGAAAAAACAGGTTGTAATAATGTTAAATAAAATCAAGAATTCTGGCTTGGCTCTGGGGGGGGGGGGGGCCCCCGACCCCCCCCCCCCCCTGGATTCGCCACTGCGTTGAGTTTCACAAACACAACAAGTTATTTTAACAAGTTAATACTCGTATATAAACAGGAACATTTAACGGATCACGTACACGAGGGGACAAAATCAAGTCCCAGAATAAGCTAACAAAATTCTGTACAAATGTTCGAAAACAAATTTCGAGACACTAGCGTGGCAGACGATTTTTCATTTTCATTTTTAGTATTCGTTTGGAACAATAATACACTCTGTCCCAAAAGTTTATAGACTCTAGTAAAATATATGCTTTAGCAAAACGGAAAGGCATACAAACACCAATTACAAATATGTTTATTCAAACCATATGCGAGTTGCATTCAACGTAATATTTAGAAGAAATAACAATTTGTATTTCAATTATATATCAAAATGGAAATATTTGCTGTCCCAAAAGTTTATAGAATATATGACTTTTCAGGAAAAGGTGCTCAATACAATGTTCTTAATAGTTTAAAGTCTTTCCATTTTTTCATCGTATGCACGTTTTTCCATCGACATAATTAAGGTTTGTAATATCTCTGGTTCCAAGTTGTAGCATGCACTTTCAAGGCATTCACTGAATAAAATTGCCCTCCATTCTCATATACCTTCCGAGACATAAAGCCCCACGCATTCTCAATTGGGTTTAGATCAGGGCTCATCGGTGGCCACTCAAGAACAGTAACAGTTTTCGAGTTTAAATAATTTTTCCTAGCACTGGAGGTATGGGTGGGAACATTATCATGCTGATATTCCCAATTTCGTCCCCCTATGTTTTCTGAAAATGGCATAAGATGATTTTCTAGTGCTTCTATGTATTTAGGAGAATTCTGTCGGCCATCTAAAAAGGCCAAACCCACTTGACCGTTGAAACCGAAAGCCGTCCACACCATCATAGATCCACCACCACTTTGCTGGCTGAAAATGCTCCTTGGCTCTTTTCGTAAATCATGCCAATATTTTTTTATTCCCGTCAGGTCCATTTAGGTTCCATTTTTTTCATCACTGAAAAGGGCAGCTATCCATTTATCGCCATATGACATATGATTACGAGGCCATTATAATCTCTTACTAATGTGAAGATTTGAGAGTGGTAGTCTGCGAGCTATTTTTGCGTGGTTAATATAACCAGATTCTATAATTCGTCTATGAACAATGTTCTTGGAGATTTGCAACCGGGAAGTCCTAGTAATTTCGTGAACCGACATTTTCTGACTGGAAGCCATTCTTTGTATCCGTCTATCACTGCGAATATCCGTCGCACTTGGTCTTGCCGAACGTGGTTTTGGAACATATGGCGTCTTACGAGTTAATACACGATAAATCATACTTTTAGAATGATTTAAAAGTTTCGATATTTCCTTAACAGTCTTGACGAGCAATTTCAAATGAAGAATTTTACTCACTTCTTCATTAGAGAGCTACGAAACTTTAGGTAACTTGAAACGCAGAACAAACGGCCGCTTTCCTTTTCTTACAACATATTTATTAGGCTCCGAATCGACGTCATGATTACCAATACCATATTTGCATAAAATTGCATTTGTCTATAAACTTTTGGGACAGGTTATTTCTGTTTATTCCACGATTTAAAAATTGGCATTAAATGTACGGGATAAAACTGCTGTTTTATCAATATAATAGACATAACATATCCATACAGTAAGTTGCAATTAAGTATATCATATACAACAAAAAATATAGGCAAAATATAGGCTTTTGGGACAGAGTGTATTTCTTTTATTCTTTGTTACTAACACCATCACTACAACAAAAAATATCTCACAAAATATTAATTTTTCCTAACAAAACCTTAGCATTCAACAACAGAACTCCGCGGCGAAAATCGTTTTCTTTCTCTATAAAGACAATACCAAACTAAGAAAAAAAACTATCTTAAAGCGATAACAATAAAGAAATGCTTCGGAGATAATCTCCCCGGATTTCTCTCAGCGACACATACCAAACGAACAGAACATTTATCGGCAATAAAAGAAAACTACTATTCTTGTAGGTTCCCCTCTCCCAACCCCTCCAACAGTATTTGATTGTAGATGTTCTTTCCTTTTTTTTTTAAGTCTGCCTGTCTGGGTGCCGGGACATTTTCCGGGAAAGAAACCCAGTCAATTGGGAACACTTTGTCTGAGCAGTATGGGTTAATTGAGCCACGTTGTCATAGCAACTGGTTTTCTTGTAGAGATCTTTGATTTTTCGGATGATCGGCAACTCTCTGCACACTGGATCGTAAAAAATCTCAACTTCCGTCATTTCACGCCTTATTAGATCCCGTTTCTGTCCTTCGTTTGGCCTTCTTCAACTCTGACGCGCTCTCTTTCTCTTTTTGTTTCTTTGCCTCTTGATATGTGTTAGGGGTAAAAATAAAATTGTTTTGGTGAAGATTGGGAAATTCCACGTTCCGCCTTCGAAACTTTTATTCTTGTAACAGTTATCCGGTTTAGGATATAATTAAAAGTGTCATTAAAAATATATCACCGGAATTGTTCAGGGTGTATTTTTTTAGAACTTATAATGGGGAAAAGAATTCTTTTTTTCACAGAAATTTTTGGGATCCAATGAAATAAATTCATACTACTTCATAAATTTTGAACAATCCATTTCTCAGGAAATTTCCAATGTTATTTTTTTATTCCAGAATGCCGATATACAGAAATAAGAAAGTGCACGATATTCGGTTGTTCTCCTTAGGACTGGAACATAAGTTATTTTTAAATTACTCGTTTCGTTTTAAATGTGGAATTTGTTTCAATGCAATTATCTGAAAAAAGTAGAAGATAATAAATAATATAATGTTTCAGTTACAAGGTATATGAAATTTAACTATTTTATTTTACATTTTCCTAATGAGTTGTCTTGTTGCTTTATAAGTAAAATCTTACTTTTCTTTTCGTATATGCTGGTACTAATGTTGTGTCACTAAGTCGGAAGTCGAAAGAAGCCCAGTCAATTGGGAACACTTTATCTGAGCAGTATGGGTTAATTGAGATACGTTGTCAAATCAACCAGTTTTCTTGTAGAGATCTTTGATTTTTCGGATGTTCGTCAGCTC